>JAQQAE010003665.1:0-19850 GCA_029823295.1 Pseudamia nigra | reverse complement strand
TGCCTATGGACAATTTAGAGTGACCAATTCACCTAACCCCCTAGTGCATGTTTTTGGTTGTGGGAGGAAGCCAGAGAGAACCCAGGCAGACACGGGGAGAACATGCAAGCACACAGAAAGGCCATCCGGTGTTGGGATTAAACCCAGGACCTTCTAGCTGTGAGGCACGAGTGCTACCCACTGCACTTTAAAATAATAAACTTTTTTTTGCAAATATTCACTCATTTTGAATTTGATGCCTGCAACTCATTCCACAAGAGCTGGGACAGGGGCGACAAAAGACTGGGAAAGTTGAGGAATGATCAAAAAACACATTCCGCAGGTCAACAGGTTAATTAGAAACAGGTGAGTGTCATGATTGGGTATAATGGGAGCATCCCCGAAAGGCTCAGTCATTCACAAGCAAGGATGTGGTGAGGTTCACCACTTTGTCAACAATTGTGTGAACAAATACTGCAACAGTTTAAGAACAATATTTTTCAACATACAATTACAAGTACTTTATGGATTTCTACAAGTGCAAGTTAACACTCTACCATGCAAAGTGAAAGCCATGTAGCAACAACACCCAGAAACGCCACTGGTTTCTCTGGACTTGAGCTCATCTGAGATGGACTGACGCAAAGTGGAAAAGTGTGCAGTGGTCTGACAAGTCCACATTTACAATTGTTTATGGAAATCATGGACATCGTGTCCTCTGGGCTAAAGAGGAAAAGGACCATCATTGTTATCAGTGCAAAGTTCAACAGCAGCATCGGTGATGGTGTGGGGATTTTGGAGCAACACATACTGCATCCAAGCAATGTCTTTTTCAGGGACATCCCTGATTATTTCAACAACACAATGCCAGAACCCGTTCTGCACATGTTACAACAGCATAGCTTCATAGCAAAAGAGTGGGGGTACTACAAATCATTGTATTCTGTTTTACTTACATTTTACACAATGTCCCTACTTCATTGGCAGTGGGGTTTGGACATGTTGACACACCTCAAGTGTAGAGAAACAGACCAACCAACAGAAGAAAAGCAGTGTAACCTACTGCTGTGAATGACATAAAAAGGTGTTTTGGACTCAAAGAAAGGCTGAAATAATCAGTGTGGTTATTGTCTTTATTGTTCTCTTATTTCCGATCCCTCTACATCATTCCTCTTTTATTCCGTTGTGTATTGTGATACGTTTCTCCCTGTTGTCCCTAGTGCTTTCTGTGAAGTGGAACATACGCCCCGCTTGGATCATTTCTTCTGCCTGTTCTTCCAGCAGCTCATTCAGCCATCTCGCCTCAGAGATGGGGTCTGTGCTCCGCCTCCCGATGTCTCAGGGACACTTTTCCTTGACGGACTGCCAGCGGTCCGATGGCTCACACTGCCTCCAGAAATCAAGGTTTGTAGATTTAGAGATTTACTGTCGCCATACAGCTTTGATTATTTCAGCAACAGTAGTAACTAGCGTGATTTTTTTTTTTTTTGTCTTTTTTCCCCCCGGTGTGATTTCAAACATTATGTGAGAAACCTGTTGCTAATTGTCCAGTGATGTTGCCCTCTAAATAAATAATATAACAGTGCCTTTGTCATGCCTTGTGTTGAGTATTGGTATTCTTTGTTTTTTCCACAGATGGAGGTCGATACTGTTCTTTCGGAATTTGAGTCATCTGATTTTGGTGAAATGGTCAGCATTTTAATACGATGTGTGTCCTCTCTGTTTGGACAGCAAGGGCATTTTTCCTGCAATTATTTCACAAGTCATCATATTTTTTCAAACCATTGTTTCTAAGTTGAGGTTTATCACTTAATATAGAACCAGTGTGCAATAATTGCAGGAAAAGTGCCCTTGCTGTCCAAACTGAGAGTGTAAAGTCCTTCACAGTTGTAAAATATCTTCAGTAGCACAGTACAGTCTTTCATTTATGTAAAATAGTTTCATCCCAGGTTTTTGCTCTGTGTGCAGGCACAGTAAATACATTCATCATTCCTGTTCACAGACACCAAATGCCTCGTTGTTTTAATCACCTTTCTAGTCTGAGTAAAAGAAAAAGAAAAGAAGACAAATGCAACACAGGGCTGGGATACTCTTTAATGGACCCAGTCCGTCTGTAGTCTGGGGCACTCCTCTAACTGAACACTGTCTCTGTGTTCACCTGTTCCTGTTTTGTCTCCTTCATTGTTCATTTCCTCTTGTCGTTTAACAGTCTGAAGATGTTTTTGGCCTGCGGCGTCTCTATGTCATCCTTGGCTCCTGTTTGTTCTACAAGGTACATGTCACATCCACAACACATGCACAAGCACGCGCTCTGTGGCCCTTCTATCAGCCAGACACCACAGGGATCAAATATTCATAAAGCAGAGAAGCAGGTGTTGTATTGCTGAGGTACATCAGTGGTTGATGTTATTGTAATGAACAGCCTGAACACCAACCTGTCCCTGTCCTGTTTCAGTCCTACCTGATCGCCAACCACCTGCCTAAAGAGGACCTGCTGGATGTGTGTCTGTACTGTCAGCACTACTGTCTGCTGCCTCTGGCATCGGAGCAGCGGGTGGGTCAGCTCGTCATCTGGAGGGAGGTGTTTCCACAGCAGAGAGCCAACCCAACCCCGGGGTACAGCCAGCCGCAGGGACGACACTTCCTGCTCATAGTGGGCCTGGTGAGACGGACAAATACTCCCTGAGGTGTACAGAGAGGGCATCAGTGTTTTATGTACGTTGATATTTAACCCTTTCATGCGTGGTGCCCACTACACTGCCCTACAAAGGCAATAATGAGATGACATTAAATTGGTAGTAATTACAAAATTAAGGCAAAAAGCAAAGCAGAATACAATGAGTCAGTGAGTATTTTGACTTAAAATGAACAAAATAATCAGGGAAAAGCAGCAATATAAGAAGCAATTCCCAATAGTAAGGAAAATGAACAAAAGAGAACAAAATCAGATGAAAAATGAGCAAACCAATCAAGTATATGAACCAAATTAGATGTAACAAGAAGAAAAATTAACAAAAATGAATCAAACAGTCAAGAAAATGCTTTACAAACTGAACTAAAACAGTAAAAAAAACACTATTATAATAAATACAAAAAATTCTATACAAATTGTGTGGTTGAGGCATAATTTTGTATTTATACATTATCATATAGTAATTTAAAGTTAATTATGTCTATATTTCATAAGCTGACATCCTGATGTACATACTTTCAACCACAACCTTGCATGAAATACGTGACATTATTTTAAAGATTGTTTGGAAATTCCACAAGGCTCAAAATGTCATATCCCCATTTTTCCAATAATTCATGCATGAAAGGATTAATGGTGATTTTTTTTTTTAAATTATTATTTAAGGTTTTGTCTCTAAGAATAAGTCAGAGTGGGCATTTTTACGTTTCTTGTCATCTTCTTGTTTGTGTCTCATTCAATTTTTTCTTATAATTATCATCTCGCCTAAGCCCATCCTCACATCTGAGAGTCAGGGACATGGACCAGCACTCACCATCATTCCCTGTCTCTTGCTATCGCTGTGCATTCAAGGTCAAATGTGTGAATATCTAAGTTTACCTAAGTGTGACACCCCCCACCTGTGACAATCATAATCCTTTATTACCGACCACTTTTAAATCCAGTCACTGTTTTATCTCTGAAATTGTGGGCTGGTGCTGACAGAATACACTGCCGAGGTAACATGTCTGTGTCAATGTTGATTTCCTGAGTTTTCTTGTCTGGTCGTTATCAGAGACACTTCATGCAGTGTGTCCTGTTGGAAGCGGGTGGCGCTGCTTCTTCAGCCTTCGGCTCTCCAGGACCTGACTGTGTTTATGTAGATCAGGTGAATAATTTTCATTTATACTCCTCCCTACAGCCACAGCGAATCATCTGCCTCCATCTCACCCTATCCTCTGCGTCTTCTTCTCAAATAAATAACTAAATAAAGTAACACAATAAAACATGGGGGAGGTAATAACAACTGTTTAAAGAACGGTAATGAGCAGATCAGCTAGATTAGTCAATGTTAGAATTAATTTGCATTTACTTCTGGCTCCATCGTGGTGACCAGGACGGAGTACTTCAGCAACCAGTGGGTGACATCTGTCGTAGATACTTATTCTTTCTGCTTCCCATTTAACGTCTCCATTTGTTCAATGAGTTCCACATTCCTCCCAGATGTTTTGGTCACACATTGACGTGTTGTGGTTCTCCTCTCAGGTGAAGGCCACTCTGCTGCAGTTGGAGGTCTTAGAGTCTGGTATAGAGGAGCGTCTCAATGCTCCTCCAGCTCCCTGTCTGTCCTGTGCAGACTGGTTCCTCCCTGCTGCCACGGCCCGAGACCGTCTGGACAGCCTGGCCTCGTCCTCCCCGGTCCTCAGCAAACTGGCCAATGTTGTTAAAGGGTCTTCATCAGGGTCCAGAGGACGCACCCTGTTTGGAGAGAAGTCTAGAAGGCCCAGTCCACAGAGGAGCCTGTCAGACAGCGGAAGTGAGGGACAGATGGAAGCCGGGTCAGGGTCTTCAGCCACACTAGGTCTCAGTCCACATTCCACCCCTGACTCAGCAAGGAAACTCGGTGGCCGGCGGGACTCTCTGGGCTCTGGGGGCTCTGATTGGAGTGGCGGCAGTGGAGGTCTGTTCAAGGTGGGGGCCCTGATGGACTGTTACTGCTTTGATGAATTCTTTCACTGTAAAGCTGGACAAGAGCTTCAGAAAATCTCACAATAAAAGTATGATAATGATCCTGATAAACGCTAAATCATTTATTTTAAATTTAAAGGCAAAAGTTTTGGTTCTGAGTGAAAGTTGAAGAAACTAGGTGTTATTTTAGGATTTAAATCATTTGTAAAAGCTGCAACACTACAAAGATAATAAGTTATACCTTCATCCATCTTGTCCAGGGTCTGCCCGAGGTGTATTCCCGATTACACATGTCCAAAACACCTCACCACACAAAACAATGTAAAAGTTGCAAAACAACCTCACAGATGTAAAAGAAATGGCTGAAAAGACACAAAACAATGATAAGAAGACAAGTAATGTAAAGTACACAGAAAGATGAAAACTAGAAAGACAAAGCAAAAGATGAAAACAACATAAAGATGTTTTTAACAAATGAAAAAAGTGTTTTTTTCTGATTTTGTGACTTTAATGTTTGTCCGTCAGATCCCCAGGATGAAACACCCCAACCCATTTCACCTCGGTACCCTGAAGAAGACCCTGACTGAGAGAGAGACAGAGGACATGTACAACTCCATGAAGTGCGTGATCACAAGTTTCAGTTGCACACTGAATCATTTTATTTGAAAATAGACTATACATGTATCAATGTACACTTCTAACATACACCTGTGTCTTATCACATCATGTCAGACTGACGGCCGGATCAGAGAACACATTGTTCCACTACGTCCTTATGGAGAGCGTTCAGGGTATCTTCATCGCTCCCACACACAGAGAAGTGGCTCAGCTCAGCGGGTCCATCCACCCACAGCTCATTCGGAACTTCCACCACTGCTGTCTGTCCATACGGGCTGCGTTTCAGCAGAGTCTGCCAGCCAGGGTGAGACATGCACCACACATCCAACACTGCCAGGAGCACTGACGTATTCACACTGTAAAGGTGAACATGTAAAATCTAGTGGTGAGGTTGCATGTTGTAGCCCACTCCTCCCAAATGTTTCCATTAAAATGTAAAACTGTGTAAATGTTAAATTCAAATTCGGAATAAATTAACAGTTTTTTCATTCGTTCAATGTTGGTTTTGGCATCTTTTGCAACAGCGTAAATGCACATCAGGGAAGTGGAAACACCTTTTGAATAAATTATAACATAGTGAACATTTAACTGTGATCAACTGTTTGCAGCGTCTTCCAGATATTCTAATAAACTATAAAAACACGACTCTAAGTTCAGGATTAAAAACTAAATGATTCCTGCCTCATATGTGAAAAACAAATTGGATGGAAATTAGCAACCGAGCTACTACTTCTGCTCTGTTTATGTGAGCTATCTGTAATGTAGCCCGCAGCTCCACCTTCCGACCACATCATACAGCATGGTTTAGTGATCGTGGATGTTCTCTTTCTGTTCCTCGGTGACATTCTGACACCACAGCACAGCATGTTTAGTTCAACACTGTTTTGATGGTGGAAGAGTCATAATTGTGGAAATTTGGGTAACTAAGAGATGTCAAATTGAGTTTTTTGGAGACATTTTGACCAGCTTGGTGTTTTTAGTGGTAAATAAGCCTTCACATGACTGTTTTTAATAAATCATGTCTGTCTGTTTTTGTGTGGTGCAGGGCCGGCGGGCTGCAGACAGGCCTCGAGGTGCCGGATGGGGTCTTGGTCCCGTGAAGGAACATGGGGTCCTGTTCCAGTGCAAACCTGAGAACTGGACGGACCAGAGGAAACCTGCTCCTACCATGACCTACTGGGTCATTGGGTACGCCATCTGCACAATATCAATGACCCACCTGTTCAGGTGACAGTGAAGTGTGGAGGTTCAGGAGTTGCAGGTGTGGTGAGATACAGCTCAGGGCATTGAAGCTGCTGTTTACACCTGGGTTTAGCTTTTCAGACAATGGGGTTCTTTGAACAGTTAGACAGTGAAGGACAGTGAAGTTGGACAGTGAAGCCTGTGACTGAACAGGCAACATTATTTAAAGGAGACATATGAAAAATCAAGTTTCTGTGCTTTTTAACGTGATCAAACATGTTTCTCGGCCCTAAAATAATGTTTCAGTAGTAAAACTTCTCCTCCAGATGTGATGTCACATCGCCTGTCAGTCATTTCAGCCTGAGGCCTAGGCCCCGCCCACATGAAGTCCGGTCAGCTCTCAGCAATTGTTCACTTCACACCAGTCCTTACTGCTGTCTCGTCGCTTTTGCATAAGCCACACCCCCATGAACTCTGATTGGTCTGACCACACTATCGCTCAGAAAAACAAACAACCAATCAGATTGAGGAGCAGGAAGGGCCCAAAACAAGATTTTTTTCAGCCAAGGTTCAGAGAAGGGAAAAGAAATCAGCAAAGAAAACAGAGAGGGATTTTGATGCTTGAAACCATGTTTATATCATCTTTAGGTCCAGAAACTCTAAGTATTATGCCAGAAAATGCATATGTCTCCTTTAATATGTTCAGAAAGAATTACACACCCTGCTCCTTCAACGTTCAGGGAAACAGGTGAAACTGGCCCTGAACTGGAGCTTGTTCCATCACAAGACATGAGTCAAACAGGAGAACTAAAAATTAGACAAATGCAAAATGAGAAAAAATGTCTCCTTCTTGTTTTCACTATTTCTTTTCTCTTCATCTCCGATTCTGTGATCCTTGAATGCACCGTGGTTCTGTAAAAACCCAGACCCCTCGATTTAAAGCCTCTCATCCTGTTTGTTTCAGACGGATGCTGCTCGAGCCCGTCCCTCAGGAATTCTACGTGTGTTTTCATGATTCAGTGGCTGAGGTTCCCGTGGAGATGGCCTTCAGACTGTCCTTCGGCCTGGCTTTGTGATCCATCGTCTTCCACCTGCAGGCACAGGCTGAAAGGACTGAACAGGACATTCTCAGGAAAATCCTTAGGACTATGGTGCTGATGGGAAATGTAAAGCAGCGACATGGAGTCTAATCTTACGGCGTACATCTGACTCCGTGTCAGTGTCCTCTCAGAGTCCAGATGGACAGTCAATGGGACATTCAGCGTCTTGTTGTGGATTTATCAAATATGTGAATACCTCAGACCTGTGTGTAAAACAGAAGTCGAGGGTTTCTTCTTCTTCTTCTGGACCAGTAGAGTGATGTAGTCATGGTGTGTATTTATAGGGCCTCCAATCTCATCCACCTTATTTTGGAAAAAAATGTTGTACTGTATTACAGTCATCAGTGAGAGAGAGAGATCAGTTTTGATTTTGGTTGGATTTTGCCTCATTTACATGCATGATGTTTGTCAGTTGAAAAAAACTATTTGACAACTAAAGAAAAGTGAGTTTGTTGTAAAACTGTCGACTATGAAAATATGAAATTAGACAAACCCCCATGAGGTATGTTCCAAACAATCTTTAAAAAATTTCACTTATGCTAAGCAAAGTAGTTGTTGAAAATGGTGAAATTATGTCCATCAGGGCATGTCATTTTAGTGAAATCCAATCAGAACTCTGCTTTAGTTACTATTTGATAATGTGTAAACTAAATGATCCACACAGTTTGAAAGGTTTTTTTTTTTTTTGCTCAGTTTTTAAAGCATTTTCTTGACTGTTTGGTTTATTTTTGTTCATTTTTCTTCTTTTTCCATCTAATTTGGTTCATTTACTTGATTATTTTAATTTTTCAATTTTTTGTTCAAAGCTTTGCCCGCAACTTCTTGATGGTTTTACTCATTTTTGAGTATTTTTCCTCTTCTTTTGTCCATTGTTGTTCTTTTTGCATCTAATTTGGTTCATTTGCTTGATTATTTTATTAATTTGTCTTATTTTTTGTTCCTTCCTTTGCAAAACCTGAGGGCTTTGCTCATTTTGAGTATATTTCTTATTTTGTTTATTTTGTTCATATTTCTTTTGTTTTTGCATCTAATTTGGTTCATTTTCTTGTATTGTTAATTTTTCTCTTGAATTATTTTGTTCACTATAAATGTAATGTCACCTTGCTCCTGCCCAGAGCAGTGGACACCATGCGTGAAAGGATTAACTATTCATAAATCACAACTATTCATTATTCAGCTCCATAAATACACAAACAAAATGAACATTTATATTTTCTGCATCATGTCAGTCCAGCTCACGAATCCACTTTACACAGAATGATATTTTATTTTTCTATTTTTATGACTTTCTTGGCTTGTGAAATGATCTTTTAGAGACAAGCCACATATGTGTAAAAGAAAATATAATCCCAACAGGATGAAACATGATCATTATAAACTTGTCTGTCTGAAGTGTTTTTTTTTTTTAAATCCATAACTTTGGTTTAATGAAGTGAAAGAGGTGAGACGGTCTCACCCAGGGGTCGGCACCCTTTACCATATGGAGACATTTTTGGATGGAAAGTAAAAAAATAAGTCTCTAGAGCCACAAATAATCCTCAATCCCTTCATTTACCACATGAAATATGATGCATGTTTTAGCTGTCAACATTGTAACACCAATTGTCATCATTTCATTCTTTTTTTTTCCATTCTTTTATTCATTTTGATATTTTCATTGCTTTCTTTATTTCCTTGGTTATTTTTCTTGATTGTTTATTTTTCCACATTGTTGTTCATTTTGCAGACTGATTCAGATTTTATTTTTGATCTTTTTTTTTGTTTTATTTATTTTTTGAATTTAGGTTAATCTTTGAATTATTTTAGTCTTTTTTTTGTTCATTTTCTTGTTTACATTCATTAAACAGTTTTTGTTAATTTTCTCGAATGTTTTATTTACTGTTCTCATTTTGTTTTGGTGACATTTTGTTGATTTTTGTTAACTTCCTTGCAAATTATTTTGATCTTTTTTGGCATCTTTTCAGATCCTGTACTTTTTTTTCCCCCAAAGAAGTATCTAGAGACTAAACTAGTGACTTCCAGTGGCAGAGTGTTACTAGTGTTGGTCTGTAAGTGTGAACATGGTTCGTCAGGATGATGGATCACTGTATGGTGGAATAACTTGTCTTACTGTAGCAGCTGAAAATGTCCCAGAAAATTATTTTAATTAGAGTAGGAACCCTTTCCTCTTGCTGCAAAAGTCTTTTTACGGCATTTAAATGCTTCTACCATATTTTCCGGGTGATATATCGCTCCAGTATGTTAGTCGCACGAGCCAAAAAATGCATAATGAAGAAGAAAAAACTGTGTATTAGTCGCTCTGCAGAACAGGCCACATTTGTTCGGGAAATGCGCGTCAGGCGCACAGCCACGCGCCTGATGCCAGAAGGGACAGCTCGTCTCCTCTAGCGGCTGCCAGTGTGTCAAACACCCTATAGTTGAATTTATTTAAAATACAAGTCGCTCTCCTCACCAGACTATGCAAAAAAATGCGATTTTTAATCAGGAAAATACGGTAAATGCACTGTGTGTTTATTTGTCTTGGGGAGTGGGTGTCTAACGACTGCCGCAAAGGGCTGAGACACTGCACGGTTTTTTTCCTCAGGATGAAGATGCTGAAAATATTCCAGATGCCAACTCGTTCTTGCAGTTTTCCATAAAAGGTTGTATTGATACTTCAGAAATAGTCTGAACTCAGTTAATTTGTGTACAGTTTTATATGGAGTCACTTGTTTCAAAAATGAACAGTTTTCAAAAACAACAGTGTCTCTTGGATTTTTTTTTCTCATCTTGACTTTCAGACATGAGTCTTCTTAATCAACCAAATGACAGACGGCTCAGGTATATAGAAACCATATGACTGCCTCACAGGTCAACAGGAATACAGTTTGGACTCTGCAGAATCCTGCTTAGAAATCTGTTAAACATATGACTGACAAGGTGTTTTTCCTACATGATTGAATCCTTTCAGCTGTATCAACCATTATCACGACACCATAAACATCACTTCTCTAAAAACAGAATGTACACAGAGTGGTTCTCATGGATGCTGCAAAGGTGTGGCACCAAAACCAGACTCCATGATACGTCAAATGTCTTACTCAAAGTTTACAGTTTCCACATGGGTTATTTGTCTTCATGAATTTTAAAACCTCCTGATCGAGTTAAAATATGTTCGTATAATGTAAAGAAATATCTTCTGACAAAGACGTATCCTGTTCCAAGTTTTGATGTTATAACTTTATACTCGTGTTTTTGTCCTGACAGTGATACGTTTCCACTCTTTAACATGTCCGTGAGTCCATGTGTCAGCACATCGGTCCTCTGTGTTCAGGCGGCACTCTGCACCAGAACCAGGTTCTTTTTGTAACACTCCAGACTGCAGAGTGGAACCCCGGTCTTGGAACACGAATACTTCTTGGCATTCGTGCAGCCGCTGAGACTGCAGCTCGCACGGGGCGGGGGCGGGGCACAGGGAGGGGCCGGGGTCGGAGCTGGGACCCCCATGGGGAAGGAGATAGCTAAACCCTGGGCTGAGTCGCTGTAGCGGACCATAGGGCACTGGTTCTGCTTGGACTTCTTCTCCCTCATGCTTTTGATCTTGGCCTTGCTGGTCTTGGTGAGTCTCTCGATAGTCTGATTCTTATTCTCCTCTGCCTTCTTGGCGGCCTGTAGGCGTCTCTTTCGAGCTCGCTCTTCGCGCTTCTGCATCATCTCGGCAGTCATTTCCTTCTCTTTGTAGCCCATGGGCAGCTCCAGCAGAGGCTGTATCTGCTGCTTGTGGAGCAGGGCTTTCTACACACCAACAAAGACACAAATACAGCATGTCAGGTCAGGGATTAGGCACTGCATCAAATCTGCTGAATGATGTTTCACTATGCTCCACAATGAAGATAATAAACTAGTCAAAGTAGAAATCATTATTAGTCAAAGCAGAAATGAGCTGGATCAGTGACCAAGCAGTTGTAGAAAGCATCTGTTTTTGCCAAAGTAGGATTGTTTTGTGTTTTTAAAGACACAGCTTAGGTGATGACGAATCTATATTAAAAACCACACTGTGTGTGTTATTTGAGACTGGTCCAACCCTCCTAACTCCAACCAACTTAGGAGATGGGAAATGTGCAATTTCTGATCAATAGAGAAGCCTGCAGTGTTTTATTTTCCGTCTGTGTCCTCGTGTCTCACCTGTCTCGCTGTGAGTAGAGACTCATCCACCTCTTTCTTCAGCTCCCCATTATCGTCCAGCTCGCCCTTCTCCAAGGCGTCCAGCCAGCGCTCTTCCTCGTCCACAGGACCGCACAGCAGCGAGTCCGAGTCCAAGTCCGGCATGGGAGAAGCCGCCATGTTACTGTCTTCATCTGATGGAAGACAAACAAGAAAACATTTCACCCAATGTTGTCCTTCTGCACCTTTCAAATCTTTTTGCTGTTTTTCTGACTTTGGTGGTGTTTTTTTAATCTCATCTCTGCCTTTTACCAGGGTTCCGACTCTTTTCTTAAAATTATTTTCAAGGACATTTTCAGCTGCTACAGTACAAGACAAGTTATTACACCATATACTAACACATCCTCCTGACGAAACATGTTCACACTCACGGACGAACACTCACGGAGTAACACTCGGCAACTGAAAGCCACTAGTTTTGTTTCTAGGTGCGTCTTCGGAAAAAAGAAGTATGGGATTTGAAAAGTCACTAAAAATGATCTAAACAATAAAGTAAGTTAACAAAAATGAACAAAATAACACCAACGTTTGACAAAAAAAAATTCAACAAAATGAGCAAAAACAACCAAAATGATAATTAACAAAAATAACATCCAAATTTGACCAAAAAAAAAAAATCAAAATAAGCATCAATAATTTTCAAGGACAACTTAAACTTCTCCAGGACATTTAAGTTGTTTTTTTTTTCTTTTTTTAATTTTACTGGAATCATGTTCCAGATTTTCCAGGACATGTGGGAACCTTTTTTAATCTGTTATTTTGTGTCAAACCAATATAAAAGTTCCAAACTCAGGGGATGTTTCATCTTTCATGCCTTTTTCATCTTTTTGTCTTTACATTGTCTGTTTTTGACATGTTTGTCTTTTGTGCAGTTTTATGTTTATAACGCCATTTTCAATTTTGTACATATTGAATGTTGTTCTTTATCTTCTTATGTGTTTTACATACCGTAGTTTAAGTATTTTTTGTCTTTCACTTTTTTTTGTTCTTTTGTGTCTCACATACATTATGTTGTTTTTTATCTCATATGACTTTTTTCTCTTTTACCAATAAATTGCAATCATAAACTTGTGGTTTCTCAACTTTTACTCAGGGCAAAAAAAATAGCCTTTAAACATGAAGAAAATACTGATTTGACATTTATCGTAACTGATATGAACATTTTCATTCACATCGCTCATCTCCAAGACTGAAGTGCATCCTGTAACATTTCTGTGTTTCTTACCAAGCCAGGCTCGGTACTGCTCCAGGGGTACAGAGGGCTCATCATCATCCTCGTCATCCTCATCGTCTTCATCATCATCATCATTATCGTCGTTATCAATGATCATTAAAGGTGAAGGGGGTCGGGCCACGCCAGGATGGACGGTGAATGTGGGAACACTAGAAGAAGAAAACACCGAGTGAGGCAGTGGGGAGCTTCAAGCTGGACGATGAAAAGGTTATGAGTCCAGTCTGACCTCTTGGTCCCCAGCGTCTGTCCTCCCAATTTGATCTTAAGTCGGAGTTGTGGGGGGGGGCGTGGGGCCACAACAGAGACGGGCTCTGGCACCTCTGCAAAGCAGTGGTGTTTCCTTTTGTGCTTCTTGTGTTTTTTATGCTGTTTTTTATGTTTGTGAACGCTGTGTAGAGCAGAACCTTCACCTGCAAAGCAAACAACGAGAGGAGGTAAATCACCCTGTGCTTTCATATTTGTGCATCATTTGCAATGCAGTTTTTATTTAAGACATTTTCAACATTTTGATATTTTGCAGCCCTCTACACCTTTTTGTGTCCTCCGTGTTGCATTTCTTACTAATAAAACCACAAATAATCACTTGGTTTCTTTAACTTTGACTCAGCACCAAACTACATTGCCTTTAAATCTGAATAAAATAATGATTTAACATTTGCCAGGATATTTATTGCCATCAACTGATATGACCATTTCATCATGAGAACATATTTGGCAGAATCACGCAACTCTCCACACAACGCTGTTATTATTGGGTCGACAATTACCGTAGTTGAAGTCAGATATACTATTTAATCAACAGAAAGTCACTAGACAATGTAACATAACTGACTCAATAAAACACTTTAACAAAAAAAAAAAAACTTTGACGCAAACTGTTTTACTGTGGAAAAACAGTAAAATGCAGTCATGAATGCAACTAACGTCCCCTTTAATTAAACTAAATTTTGCTCCTGGGACATAAAAGATAACAGTGTAGTCAAAATAAACCTTTTGGGGGGTTTTGAAGTTTAATAAAAGTCTGGAATATAAGATTGAAATCTGTAAACATAGGAACTTACAAACATAAAAAATGCAAAACGATACTGACATAAATGTAAGTACTCCAAAATGACTTTAAGAAGTATGATTACAGAGCAGCGATACAGATGTACTCACTGAGAAACCTGGGGTGAATCATGTCTTTTCTTTTCCCCATTGAAACAGCGTACGGGATGTGAACAGCCACCGAGCTACATAGCAGCACGAACCTGCAGAGAAAACTAAATTAAAGTCACAATCTGAAAGTGACTGAAGCTGAAAACTAGTTTTAAAGACGCTCCGGACAATGATACACTTTAACTAGCTTACTTAGCTGGCTGATTGCTAACTATCACGATCTCAGTCAAATAGCCCACGGGACGATATATAGTTTGAGTTATCTACATAAGGAGGTAACGGGGATTATACATAAACTTCGGTCATTTTACTAAATCATTTATTATCTCCCAATAATTAGACATTATTTGCAGTTACTACTTCTATGCTAAAGACAAACTAACAACACGGAAGTACATCCAATACTTCGGCCACGTCTGTTATTTTCGCCAGTGGTTTGGTTCGACTGCCCCCTAGTGGATGAAAACCATAGACACAAACACGACACGTCATCAGCCTCTCAGTATTAGACATATTAGTGCGGGGATCCAACTTCCAAGACACATCCTACGTTTTTTGTCCGATTCAAACCATTCAGTCACATTGTTCAGCTTATTCAGGACATCTCTGCCGTTGCTTTTCATAATTCTAACCATTATCATTTTTACATTGTTAATCTTATTGACATTTTTCCCCATAGGGAAGAGAGAACTAGAACGGAATGTGTGGTTACCATGGCAACGACAGTGCAGCATGTACTACGGTGTTTCGTTTCATGTTCCTTCATCCTTCAACACGCTCCTTTGATCCTTTGATTACTACTCGACTCAATAGTTATTTTTACTCTTGCACTTTTCATGCAAGTTCAACTACCTTGACTCAGCAATCCCACACAATCTCTTCAGAGATTGACAATTTTCTATGTATTTATTTATTATTCCGCCCCTTTTTGGACCGAATCTCCTCCCACAGTTTTCACCCGATTCACACCAAAACGTCAAGCTCGGGATATTCTGCGAATTAATTATCATAAATCCATCTTTTGTAGTTTTTAAACGTTTTCGGGGTTTTTTTCCCATTTTTTTTCCCATAGGAAATGAATGGAGAACTCAAATGGAATGTTTGTGACTAAAGTGCCATGCCTACCCTGGTAACACTGCACTGCCTTTGATCTTTTTTGATCCATCCATCCATCCATTTTCTACCAAGGAATATCTTTTTTGATATTCCTGGTTATCTTTGATATTAAATGTCTATACGTAAATGTATGTATGGACCTGCCCTGACACGGTTCTTTTTTCCGTAAAAAAGCAGGTAAATGGATCGACTTCATCTTTGATATAAATGTAAAAAAAATAAAATATTCTTACCTGGAAATGAATTGTGTGTAGTTCATTTTCTGTAGTTCTCTACAAATCTATAGTCGACTGTCTATACTGTAGTTTGTTATCCAAACTTATACGAGCAGGTTGTTAAAATGTAGCCTTTTTTAGGCCAAACCAGGTTTACCTGTGATTTTCGGTGCTTGTATGACGGTGGTACATTAGGGGGTGAATGACGACTGACGGATTGTCTGTGTCTTTTAATGGCAGCTAACATCGCTGGCCTATTTTCTGCATGTAGTAGACATGTAGTTTATTTTCATTGGAAGAACTGCCTACATTTAAAGTAGGCTATATTGGCAAAAGCGCCTTTCTGTATCATTTTACTCGCAGCCTAGTCATAAATACAAGTCTGACATTTGTAACGAACGAAGACAATAAAATCTCCAATCTATGGTGATTTCATTCTGTATACAGTACATGCATACACTTTGGCCGCGACTGATGTTCATTCATTTAAAAAGTAGCGCTACCCCCTACCAAGATGGCGGCGGCATTGACACATTCGTTCCGATAGACCGCAGTTACCAATGTGTTTATATCATACACACGATTGTGTCTAAAATATGTTCCGGACAATCAAGATCCCAGAGTCTACTTTTTTAAGTTTTCGGTTTTGTCATTTTTAAATTTTTGTTCGTATTTTGTTAGTTGCATTGTTTACGAGATTTCAGTATTTTTGTGCATTTTAACATCATTGTGTTAGTCTTTTTTAAATTTATGTCCATTTTTTTATTACGTCCACTTTGTCGCATTTTATTACTTACAGTATTTTGTTTGCTTTAATGTTATTGTTATTTTTGGTTTTTTATTTTATTAAAATCACCAGCTATTGGCAGCCCTTCAAGGTGGGCGGGGCTAAGAGGGGACCTCGTCTCGAAGGGAGCAGTTTGATCTGAGGCCGGCAGCCGCACACAGAGAAACGCGACTCACCTCAACTCAGTGTAACTGGAAATCGGTTTAATGTGCGGCGGTTCCCGACCCAGACTTTTCAGTCTTGACGACGTCCTGACAGAAATCGTGCCGATTCAACATGAATCGCCGGGACTCAGTCTCGGCGATGTGCGACGGTCACGACTCCCGACTTGGTGACTTATCAATCATGATTGACTTATTATCATTGGTGGACATGTGTGTCACAACCGGTCACAACGCAATCAATGTTTACTGTCAATAGATGGCGCCACTTCCCAGGCGTGGGTCATGGTATCGATCTGCAAAACTTTGCACACAGCTGCAGATCGACACCACGACTCACCCTTAGGAACCTGCGCAGAACCTGCGCCATCTATCGACAGTAAACATTGGTTGCGTTGTAACACACATGCCCATCCGCCTCGCATCACACCTACATAGGGCAAGAAATTAGAAAAGAAAATTTAGATGCTTTATGGACAGGAGTCATAAAAATTATGATTGATGCATATAAATCAGAAACACCATAGAAAGCTAGTGTACAAAATTCTGGAGGATTTAAAAGCAGACACCACAAAATATGTAAAAGAGAGATGGGAGAGAGAAGCAAATATAGAGCTGTCAACAGAGGAGTGGGGAGAGATAAATGAATATCAATGGAAAACCACTAACTCGTCTTTTGGAGGGAGTACAGATGGAAGAACATAGTAAGGTACTTTATGACCCCTACACAGGGAAAAAAGGGGGATACAGTACTAAGTGTTGGAGGTCTTGTGGTGCAGTTAAAGCAGATCATTTCCATATCTTCTGGGGATGCCCTCAAATAAACCAATACTGGGTAGAAATTTAAAAAGTTATGGGTGAGGTTTTGAAAATTAAGATTCCAAGATTAAGATTCCTGTATCTGGGTACAGTTGATACGTTGAATCTAAAAAGAAGAGATTGTTATAAAATGTTGAGAATTATGGTTTGGCAAGCAAAAAAGCAATAACCAGAAGATGGAGAAGTGATCTGGTGCCCAAAGTGGAAGATTGGATGGATGTAATATTAAGTATTTACAACATGGAGAAATTGACAGATTGGAATCTGATAAATTTAACAGTATCTGGAAAGGATGTGAGACAGTTTAGATATGACTTTGTATAGGATTCAATATACAGTAGTTTGTTTCAGAAAGGACACCAACCAGGAAAGGTATGGAGAAATAATATTTGGTGGTATCTCCACCACACCCTCGTTTGAAGCTATATCCTGGCTCAACTTAAGTAAATCACACTTTTCTTTTGTTTTATCTTTTTTGTGTGCGTTTTCTTGTTTGGTTTTGTTAGTTTGTCATTTGGTGGGAATGTGGTCGGGGTATTTCACTGCATAAAACGTTTTTGCACTATAAGAATGAACATTCAGGGACAATAAGTTTTTGTTTAAATGCTGAAATGTTAAAAATGACTCTGTCTGTCTTATGGTCTTTGTTTTGTCGAAAAGACAATAAAATATAAATTTTAAAAAGGCAGTAGCAGCCAGCGATCACTTCTTGTTTTGCAGTTTGGGTAATGTAGTTGATATCACGAGTAATGTCGCAGACCGCGCGTAAATTTCCGGGAGTCAGTAACTACATTAACCAGAATGCTTTGGGCGCCTTGAACCAAGACCCGGCCAACACACGTAAGGTCGGTTGTGTTGCTGAACGCGTTCCTACTTCCTAGTAATACCGCAAATACTGGTGAAATGCAGGAGGTGGATAGTTTAAGACAAGTCCATTCGGTTGCAGCAGTGTCTTAATGAGTGTATGTACTTGTGTGATCACTTTAACGTGGGCTACTGTTGTCTTTGAGACCCATCTAAAATGCTAGTGTGATTTTCTGCAGCTACATGTTTTTCCGCCACGTTGCTTTAATCCATGCATTCTTTTATTATACAGTACACCAAGAAACGCTGTAAGACACCTGTTCTGTTTCCAAACGCTATGCATCAGGTGGAAATAAAAATGACTTAATGACAGAGCTCATATTTCATTCTAACCTTTTTATCTTGCAATTTTTCAGGAACCATGAATTACGCTCGTTTTCTCACAGCTGTCAGTGCAGCCAGAAAACCATCCCCTATAAGGATGCTGAGTGAGTATATCTGCTTACAAGTAGAATGGACATACACAAGCACAGGTACTAACAATCTGTACTGCAGAAGAAGTACAACCTTAGTTCCAGAACATTTGAGTCTGTAAATTACAAACAGAATGCGAGGATTTGCAACACACCCAAACTACACATTCAACTGAAAACAAAGACTAAATAACAAATGCTAAAACTGGGGATTTCCAGTTATTTATTTTTCACAGCTGCATACTAAGTTTGAATTTGATGCCAGCAACACATTTCAGAAAGGTTGGATCAGGGTCATGGTTTACCTTCTGCATCACCACTCCTTTCAGTAACACTGTTTCTGTTTGATATGTTCTGTTTGAGTGATTAAAAATTAAACATGGGGTTTCAGTGTTTTACAAACTGTAGTGGGGTTAAACTTAGATTCCACTAGTGTTCACACCAGGGGTCAATGGTCTAGATTCAAAATAACCGAGTAAAAGGGAACAAAAATAATCACGAAAATTTAAAAAAATGACCAAAATAATTCAGAAAATTAGTAAAAATGAACAAAATTCTCAAAGTGAACAAAAATCAAGAGAATAAGACAGTGCACAAAAATGAACACAATATTTATGGACTTGGAAAAAAAAACCCCACAGTACTCAAGAAAGTGAAGAAAAAGTGAACAACCTGTACCAATACAACTACACAAGAAAATGAACCAAATAACCCAATGAAAAACAAACAATATTCATGAAAATGATTAAAATTGAACAAAATGAAGAAAGTGAACAAAAAATGTACAAGAATACAAGAAAAAAGAGTAAAAAATGAGCAACACAATGACTAAAAATATGCCAAATATAGAAAATTGAAGAAAAATCAGCAATAAAATGAACAAGTGAATGAAACAAAACAGGAAACAAAATCAAAGTACTCAGTAACAGTTCATCAAAAATGAACAAAATAAGCTTTAAATCAAATTGAACAAAATCTTAAAATCAACATAAGTGAATAAATGATATCATGAAATTAACCAACAGTTACCAAAGGCAGGATTTTTATAGACAAAAAAGTTCGTATCATCTAATGTGATGTGTTTAATTGAGTGGGACAAATCCCCCCCCAAATCTGCACGTATGCCAGGGATGCAGTGAAGGCTACAATGGAAACCAAGACCAGACTAGATGCACAGCAAAGATGTTACTGAACTCAAGTGTTTCAGTTTTCAACTTTTAGCTGCTGCTTATTATTACCCTAGAGCACAGGTGTCAAACTCGTGCCACGGAGGGCCGAGACCCTGCAGGTTTTCTATCCAACCAGTCACTAAAGCAGGTGATTTCACTGATTACCTCCTCCCCTCAATTTGAAGGAGTGCTG
>JAQQAE010003664.1:0-19851 GCA_029823295.1 Pseudamia nigra | reverse complement strand
AAAAAGCAAAAGAAAAGAAAGTAAAATGAATGAAAACATCAAGAAAATGAACATAACGAGAAGGAAAGCAAAGAAAAATGAACAAAAATGAAGAGAATAATCAAAAAAATGAACAAAATTAGGAGGAAAATGCTCAAGGTGCTGCCCCCGTGACCCGACCCCACTGGTAAGCGGTAGAAGATGGATGGATGGATGGATGGAAAATGAAGAAAATAACAACAGAAATTAACATAATGGGGCAAAATGACCAAAAACCTCAAGAAAATGAAAACAAATCAGCATGACAGTAAAGCAAATTGAACAAAAAATTTACAAAATAATCAAAGAAATTAACAAAAATGCATTAGATTAACAACATAATCAAGAAAATGACAAAAAATGAACAACATGAGAAAGAAAATGAACAATAGGCATAAAATTAACAAAGAAACAAAGAAAACAATCAAAAAAATGAAGGAAAACTTCAAAGCATTTTTCTCTGTTTCACTGTTAGCTGTGATACTGCACTTTGCCTTTGTAGGGCAGTATTGTGTGGTGCTGCTTCTAAGGAATGTAGATCTACACGTTTTGATTAGTGCTGAAGTTTGCTGATATTTGTTGGTATAAGAAGCACTTTAGTACTGTTGCTTCCTGTTTAATAGTAGTGACATAGCCTACTATAATCATAATACTGATAATGTTCCTATGTATTTAAGTCTACAATTATTTTTGTTCATTTGATGTACTAAAATGCTTTAAATTTTTTCATCCTGCGCATATAAATGTATTAAGTGGACTGATATGCCAGCAAGTGAAGTGATAAAGGCTGTTGCAGAGCTGTTGTTTTCTATTATCACTGTGTCCGGTTATGTGCTGTACTCATGTGCAGCGGTTCTCACAGATGTTCCCACAACTGACACCTGATGCAGCCAATCAGCGCAGCGCCTGGTCACGTGGTGTAGTTGCCACACAGACAGCCGCCTGTCAGCCAATCAGCGGGCCGGACGGTTTCTTCGCACTGCGTGTGACGGTGGCAGCAAAACAACAACATCGTTTTCATGAAATGTTTTCACCCGTTAATAATCACGGCTGTTTCTAACTCCTACACGTCCTCATATGACAGAAATACGTCGTCATTTAAGCAGCCCGTGCTCAAGCTGACAACACTGGAAACGTGTCTGTTGTCAGGCTTTTGTTCTCATTTGACAAAAACGCAGTTGCTGGCCACCTCTCTGCAGTGCGATTAACCTCAATCTTTAGTAGCAACTAGCTAAACCGGTTTGTTGAGAAGATACTGAAATAATATCCTCACAGGTTTTAATATCTCCTCCGGGAAAAGGACAAGGAAAAGTTAAAACTATAAGATAAATTCATTTTCTTTGTGTAGCTGCCGTTTGGGACAAAAGTCGCCTCGAGCCTGTTTTGTTGTACACACGCTGTAACAAAATGGAAGACGATGTCCACAAAAATACACGAATCCTGCAAACTTTGGAAATACGATAACATCCTGAGCGTTCGGTTTAAATGTACAGCAAATGTGTTAAATAGCTGTACAGTGTGGAGGAACACAAACTGGGTTGTTATGAACTGGGCTAATGTTAGCTTTTGTGGGCCTGAGTGCGCCATCATCAAAACAGAGACAAAGCAGGTTAGGTAAGCAGCTCTTTATCCTGCCGTTTCACAGCGAGCACACACAGCTGCCAGTCTGCTCTGTCACATCAAATTCATCTAACATGATCCCCGAGCTGGGACAAACACCACACAAATGGGCAAACACGCAGAGAAGGTAGTTACCACAGAAGAAATAAGAAATACTCACAATGTCGTGTCGCATTAACTCACTCTTTGTAACTGGATGCACACTTCGACTGTGCAATGCGACGGACTTTCAGACGCTGCCAGTCTCTCCGACAGGGTAAAGACTAGTGAATAGAGGTAACTAACTAGCTAAGTAGGTGAAGTGGTAAAGCAGTACTAACAGCGAGTGGCTGTGTCGAAGTGGAAGAAGAAAGAACAGCTGAGAAGAGGATGTAAACACAGGTCACGTGGTTTGAAAATGTCGACAGAGGAAGCACTGTTGCTCACTTCTATAATTATCTAAATATCTATCATATTGATAAAGCTGTACTGTGTGTATTGAGTTAAGATGTAGTCGTTTTTTTAAGTTACCCTGGTCTGGTTCTGTCCATATTCAGCTTATCACTTGCCAGAAAAGGAGGTTTAAAGGTCACAACAAACAAAGATGAAAAAGAAGAGCATGTGCTTAAATAAGTTATCTTTAGCCATCTCAAACCCAACTTCATTATACACTACCATAACAGGTTTTACTGGACATAAATGCATATAATGCACAATCTATATGTAAAAAATAATGAGACGTGTAAGGTTGACAATTTAACTTAAGAAGCAAACTTAAAGGTCCCATATACTTAAATGTAAAGACTTCTGTTTAACGTTTAATTCTGCTCGTGCATGCAGGGGGGACTAGTGCACAGTACCTGGACTATGATTGGTTATAACTAGTGATGTCATTAATCACAAAAATTCAACATGGCTTCTTGTGTAGATTTCTCAGATCTGGCAGTACTGAGGAAGTTCATATTTCTGCAGCTCATATTTTATGTCACATAATTTAAATGAATGTCAAAAGCCAAAGAAGATGGATTCATACAGTGTGGGACCTTTAAAGATTTAATGAATACTGGTTTTTTACAACATTTTAAATCACTATGGCAAATGTACAAAATAAAAAGCAAAGTTCACAACAAGGAACAAAAACTGTGCAAAAAATGAATAAAATAATGAACCAAATTAACAGAATAATCAACCAAATTAACTAAACTGGAGACTTTAACCAACCCACATAAATCGAGTCATCTGAATCCTTGTGTATTTTGTATTCTTTGTGGTTTGTGTTCATAAGCCAGGCTCAGCACCTCTGTGTTACGTAATTAAACCACAAACTGAGGAAGTAAACAAATTCATCACCTTAGTAGATGACGTGCAGCAGAAGAACAGCTCACACTGCAAAAACCCGCCATGTATTTTACCACAAAAAGAATTTCTGCAAACAGAAAGTGAAATCAACACATTCCATGCTGGATGCTGGTGGATTTTCGGAGCCACTTTGGCAACTGATCATGCAGAACATGTTGTGGTGTTAAAGAAATTTGGAAGATGGTGAAGTGTCTGCTCATATTTTGCTTTAAATATGTGCTCACTGTTCTTGTGATGGATGTGTAATAACTAGTGAAAGATGTTCAGTTAAGATAATAACGAATATCTCAAACATTCCCGCTGTCTTCAGGATGTAAGATCCCATATCTGAACACTTAAAGTTGTCAGTGCAACTTAGACTTACCTACCGCTTTATTAGGTATTCCTTGCTAGTACGGGGTTGGACCTGCTTTTGTCTTCAGAACTGCTCCAACACTTAATGGCATAGATTCAACAAGGTGCTGGAAACATTCCTCAGATTTTGGTCCATATTGACATCATGCAGTGGCTGTAGATTTGTTAGCAGTACATCCATGATGTGAATCTCCCATTCCATCACATCCCAAAGGTGTTCTATCGGAGATCAGGTGACTGTGGAGGTCATTGGAGTACAGTGGACTCACCGTCATGTTCAAGAAACCAGTTTGGCATGATTTGAGCTTTATGACATGCTGCTTTATCTTCCTGGAGGAAGCCATCAGAAAATGGGTACACTGTGGTCTGTTGTGTCCTAAAGGCCAGTGTACACTGAGCAATGTCACACACGATTTAGACCAGATTGGTAGCTGTGCGCACCCCTGGCATTCGCAGAGATCGTGCCTTGTACCCCCCACTGTTTTATCACTGGCCTGAGCGGTCCACCTTTGCAGCCACAGAGCAGCAGCAGGAAACAGCAAGTGAAATCAAAAAGAAAGCATTAGACATCACATAAACATCACATACTGGAGTCAGTAAGCTAGGTTTAGCTAAAGTTTAAACATTTCCTCGCAAACAGACAGGCACAGGCATATTAATATAGTCATATTAGAGGTCTGTGTCTACTGTATGTTTGTGTGCGCCAGCCTGTGTGTGGCGGCGAGAGAGAGAAATGCTCTGGGTGCCACTTCTAAAGGAAGAGAGAAAAGAGACAAGAAAAAATAAAGTGGAACCCAAAGAGGTGGAAAACACAGTATCTCCGCCCAGTATTGACTGACAACGACAGTCTGATCACTCATACAATATACGATGACACAAATGTGTGTGGGTGTTGGAATGCACAGTGTGCACTGGATTTGTGTGAGTTTGTAGCCAAAATGGTCGCACAGTGTACTATACCTGCATGTTCACACGTTTCTAAAATCACACAGTGTACGCCAGCCTTTAGTTGACGGGAGCGAGTGGCACCCGGTGTCGTCTTCTGCTGCTGTCGCCCATCTGATAAAAATTTAAGATTTGGTCTGTTATTCATTTAGAGATGGTATTCTGCATAACCTGGTAGTAACAGGTGGTTATGTATGTTATTGTTGCCTTTCTATTACAGGATCTTAATGAAAAAAATCTGTGGGTTGCATGGTGGTGCAGTGGTTAGCATTTGTGCCTCACAGTGAGAAGGTTCTGAGTTAATCCCCAGTCAGCACAGAGGCTTTTTGTGTGGAGTTTGCACGTTCTCCCTGTTTCCAATTTGGTGTACAGTAATCCCTCACTATATCACGGTTCACCTTTCACGGACTCAATGCATCGCAGGTTTTCATGGAAAGCATATGTATTTTATATCGCATATTTGTGCTTGTGTTTTTTGTGAATCTTTTGCTTTATTTCAACCCCTGCAATGCCGCACAAGCATCCTTCATCTTCTAAGGTGTCTGGTAGTGAGCCTAAGCGGCAAAGGAAGATGTTGACCATAGCAGATAAGGTACAGTAAGTATAGACTATTCACGGTAAACTTACCTATCATGCTCCTGTAGCTTTACCCTTGTGCACTATTATTTATGGTGAACTTACCTGTCACACTCATATAGCTTTACGCTTATGAGCTGTTATTAATAAAGTGAAGGATGGGTTGTTAACAGTGCAGGGAGGTTTTTATAAAGGTAAACATAAACGTAAAATAATAAAATAAATATGGTGCTGCTACTTCTCAGATTTTCACCTGTCGCAGGTCGTTCTGGAATGTAACACCTACAATAAATGAGGCATTACTGTATTTTTTTTTTCATCTGCTGTGCAGTAACTAAGGGCATGCTCACACTGTAAATTCATGCCATGCCAAAGCACATTTCACACTTAAAGCACAGTCTGTTTGATTAATATGAGTGCAACTGAGCTGTGCTGAAGCACGGCACACCTCACCAGCCTTACGCAAATGGAAGAGGTGGGCCATAGCACTGCACAGTTGCTCACATACAGATACCTGCACACAGACCCAATGTATACCTGATGTATGAACCTCTTTTCCTGCTGCCTCTGCATGTGGGCAGCGTGATTAAACAGAAAATCACAGCTTTACATAATGTATAAATGCTTAGAAGTCTGTATGTGACCAAAAATGACTCAAACATAAGCCTCACAGTCAGTAAAGTTGTATATGTGGCTCTGTGATGTGATCTCCTGTGTACAGATGTATCCGTGCCTCAGCACGTTTGGAGCTGTCGGTATGAGTGCAGACTAGTGGGGGAATGGGGAGGGGGGACAATCATGCTTCAGAGCAGCATGGGCCAATCTATAATCTATTAAAGTATACTCTGTGGACTATGAAGATATGAAGAATCTGAAGATTTTGCTGGAGATCCAGATCTGTCAGGAGAGTGCACTATGGGCCTTGGCAGAGGTCTGCACTCTACTGAGAGCCATCCTACTTTTTAATGTAATGTTGGACTTTTATTGATGTGCAGTATCTGGGGTTTTTTTGTTCATTTTTCATTTTGTGGATTAATTTGTTTGTTTACATGACTATTTTGCTCATTGTGGTTAATTTTATTAACATGTGCAGTTTCTGAGTTGTTTTGTTCATGTTGTGGATATTTTGGTCATTTTTTACAAATTGTATCACTTATTTTGCAATTTTGTCAACGTTTCAATGTATTGCTCTTCTGAATTTGAATGTAGTGATGAAAAGGTGTATATTTTGTCCCAAATATAGCCAGATTATACAGATGTGTGTTTACTAGCTTACAAAATATATACAGCATGTGTCTGATTTGGATTGGATAAAGACACTCTCAACTTGATGACCAGTGGAAAATGTGGGTCAGAAGGTGAGACCAGCCATTGCCTCAGAACACCCTAATAATATTTAGTGAGATGAAGCAAGTGAAGTGAAACCTGATTCAAGTCTATAACAAGTAGCTTGTGCTGTGAAAGATGATCTGTTCAGACCTGGTGAAAGTTGACCACAACTGCTTCCTTAATAAACATGCTGTTCCGTTCCAGCGCATCCAGGCCAGGCAGCCGTCTTAAAAATAGACCTTTCCTTGAAGGGGATGTGGGAGGTCATAGGTAGGTTTCCAGGAATTCCAATGTTATCACTTCAGGTTAGAGACACTGATGAATATGTCTTCTATTTGGTAACACTTTTAAACTGTACTGTTATTGTCTTGATTTACAGCA
Organism: Pseudamia nigra; assembly: GCA_029823295.1. Classification (NCBI taxonomy): domain Eukaryota; kingdom Metazoa; phylum Chordata; class Actinopteri; order Kurtiformes; family Apogonidae; genus Pseudamia; species Pseudamia nigra. Next base: position 13,290 of record JAQQAE010003664.1, on the reverse strand, counting down.
GGGACTCAAAACCTGGGAAACTGAGCCTCATTGGGTCACCAATTTGCCCAATTCGTCGATTATGTAATAATTTTATGAATGATGTACTTCATTTTGTTCATTTTGTTGATCCTTTTGTTCATTTGTGTACAATTTGTTGATTACTTTCTTCATTTTTGTATATTTGATTGATTTTTCTGTTTCTTTTGATGCTTATTTTGTATTTTTGTGCATTTTGCTAATTGATTCCTCATTTTGTTGATTAATTCTCTTATTGTTGTATCATTTGTTGATTATTCTATTCATTTTTGTGTTCTTTATATTGTTTATTTTGTTAATTTTATATTATATTGCATTTGGATGATTGTTTTCTTCACGTTTGTACAATGTGTCGATTAAATTGTTCATTTTGCTGGCTGGTCTATTCATACTTTATCATTTAAATTTCATGTTGAACCAAAGTTCCCTGATAAAACAATATCACCGCTAAAACCTTTTTTTTTCCGATTTCATCTCCGGTACAATAGCAGTGTTGTTTTGTCCTAAAATATTTTAAAATTAAAGATAAAAATACTGTAAAAATACCAGTCATTCCTGAAAGCACATTATGAGTAATTGTAGAATGTAACCTGACTTTAATAGGTCTAAATGCCAGACGAGGCCTGTATGTCCTTCTTTCAGACAGATACTGTTACAGCACATGATCCGGACTCTGATCTCTTTTCCACGCCTTCTAACAAACCAAACAATGTCTTTTATTTTGAAAATCCCTAGACTAGATCCAACAGACTTCAGAATAGATTGTTACTGTACATTGATGATGAAATTGACTGGTCTAAATCATGTGAACAGCTACAAAACAGGCAAGAAACATAAACAGATGGGTGAACTGAGGCCATTTCCCCACAAAGCATATGTGGGGTAATCAAGTTACCTCATATGTGGGTTCCACAGGAAAATAAAGTCATGAGGAAATGTGTCTTTGATTGTCAGCCAGACGGGTCGTATTCTGAGTATGCTGTTATTTACTTCCACCGCAGATTGGACTTGCATAATATTTGGCCCCACGCTGTGTTTGTGTTTGCAGCGGTGAGTCCGATTCCCCACTTCAGTCTGAGTAAGTAGGCCACAACCAGACACAAAGACGGGAACACCTGCTTTTTGTATCCGTAATTCACAACCCACATTTATTAGAGTTGTTTTTTGTCCGCGGTGCCATTCCCAAACTTAGGGTCAATACTAAATATGTTATTAGGACAAACCGTAAAATGTGCGTAAGTGAAAAAATAAATAAATCTGACCAAAGTAAGCAACATATTGTACAAAATGAACAAACTAGGCCACCTAATAAAGAAAACAGCACAAAATTCACAAAATATTGAACAAATTGTACAAAAATGAACAAACCAAAATTAATAAAATAAACAATAATTAACAAATTAAAACTGAAATTAACCTTAAATGAGAAAAATATGGAAATATGTGCAAAAATGGCAATACAATCATCAACGGAATATGTAAAGTGAACAAACAGTAAGAAAATCAACAACGGAATGTAAAAAAACATGCTTAGAGCAATAAAATGAACAAACTTGAATAAAATAATCAAGAAAATCAAGAAATCAATCAAAATTGAAAAAATGAACAAAATCATCAACACAATTATTAAAAATGAATAAAATAAACAACAAAATGAGCAGCAATGAACAACATAATCAATACAATGAACAAAAATGAAGAAAATAAGCAATAAAATTAACAGAACCAAATAATTAAAAAATGAAGAATGAAGAACAAATGGACAATAATTTAAAAAATAAGCAACATAATGAGTAAAATAACCAATAGAATGTATAAAAAAAGAGCAAAATAATTAACAAAATGAACAAAATAGTCAACAAAATGTGCACAAATAAACAAAATACTGTAACTATATGAACAAATGTAAACAGCTAAGTGAATCAAAAACATTATTATGTACCACATAGTTTTAGGACGAGAGGAAAAAGGCATATAATAAATTTTTGGGGTTCTTTTGGGAGCTGAAAAAAATTTGTTTTTGATGTCACAATGCTAAAGAAAGTGAATGATCCAGAATCCACATCCTTACCCAGATCATCAAAATTGAACATGTTAATCCTAAACAGACAAACCAACATGATCACATTACCACCTTGGTTGAGATAATAAATAGAATATTTAACAAAATGACCAAAATCATTAACAAACTGATTAAAGTGAAGGAAATAAGCAACAAAATGAACAAAAGTGAACAAAATGAACTAATATGATCAAAATCATCAACAAACTTACTCTAAAAAATGAACAAAATTATTGAAAAAGATCAAGATAGATCACAAAATGTACAAAAAGAACAACAGCATGTACAAAATTAAACAAAGTCATCATTATTATCAACAAACTAAAATGTAGGAAATAAACAACCAGATGAACAAAATGATCAAAATAGTCCACAACATGTACAAAAATAACAACAAAAACTTAGGAAATAAGCAACAAAATGAACAAAACTAAAATAACACACAGTAAAAGTCTCTAACTGAATATTAACGTGTGTCTTCAAGTGTAGAAAACCTCTTCGTTGGATTTATGACCTGAACTGTTTCCTGTCGTCGGTGTAATTCCTGACGTCGGCCACTAGGTGCTGCTGTGACCTAAGGAAAGACCATCCCATTAACTCCTGATCCCCCCTCAGTTCACAATGGAGCGGAAAAACCACACCTCCATTTGAAAAGTTTATTTCGACCATACACAAACTGTACAACACAGCGCATATCTGTTTATTATGAAATAGTAAAAGTAATAGGAAGTTTCAATTTACAAACTACCTCAACTCAAAAAGCAGTACATCTGAATGTAAAAGAAAAGAAAATACAATACAATTTCATATCATACTAATATCGTTCCACAAAAAAGCATTTCACATTACAAAACATCAAATACTAACAGGGAAAAATAAATATTATTCACAAAACTTCCTGAGCAAACAATGTGTGGTATAGGAATTAAATAGAACAAATCATAAATAAAGGATTGTTAGGTTTAAACAATGTGATTCCATTTTAAAAGGTTACATTTCTTTAAAACATACTGGATATTTGGATAAAATAGGGTCTTATTTTTCTGTAATTTGGCTCTTTTGCTGTTATTTCTTTTTCTTTGAGACTAGGCTACATGTCTTTGACTTCTTTTTGCTGAAATATTGCTCAAATGAATTACGGATATTTTTTAAAACCTTGTGTAAAATTGTCCCATTTTCTTCTTTTTACATTGAAGTCAAGGGCAGTGTGGTGAAGGAAAAAAAAATCCAAAATGATAAAAATACAAAAGTGCAATCGATGCAAACGAACAACTGATTAGCCAACGACGATCTTTGCCTGTGTTTTCATTTATTTTTCTGTTTTTATTTTTTTAACTGAAATGCAAGTAGTGGTGGTCAGTTTTGAAATATAGCTACTATTCAAATCTGCCTCAAGCATTACAAGAATATTCAAAATGTAAGACTGGCTGAAATATTAAGGCTTGTAAGCAGTTTAAGATAAAGCAGGAGTAGATGATGTTTTTTTTTTTTTAATTCACTCCTTTGTGTGTGTGTGTGTGTATGTGTGTTTTTTTTTTACGTCCATGCTCGCAAAAGTTAAAATAAACACCAGACTTTTCAATCTCAGCGGTGAAAATCCAAAATCTGACTCTGAGATTAACAGCTACCGGGGACAACAGTATTGAAACAGTCATCAGGAACATCTCCTCCTATGAAAATAAGTGTACTGTATAATAAATTCGACACCATCCACATAATACTGTCCTACCACAAAACATAGTACTCGTATATTTTTATGGATTCATATACATTTAGGCACATACTATATGCACACCCCGACGTGTGTGCACAGAAGGCAGTTTAATATCTATATTAAAAAAGAAAGACATCTCGACAAAGTGGGGTTTTTTCCGTCTCTTGTGGCACGATGCAAAGCAGAATCGGACATTCACGTCACTGACATTGCATTCTTGCTCAGTGTCGCCTCCTGTTTGCATTCACCTGTTATTGGTTAACTAAGAAGGAACAAGGTACAGTACAGTACAGTGCATTGCATTTTTTTGATTTCAGTGTTCACTTTGTCATACATTCAGTCTCCAATAAAGAGTGGAAAGTAAAAGCAATGCGTTTTGGTAGGTTTTCACTTTGAAGGGAGATCCAACTTATGGTCTAGTAATAATAATCATCATAATACAGGTTTTCAACACTAGATGGCGAAAGTATGCCATGAAATTGGAATGTGCTTCTACAGTGTGCAGAACATATTCTTCAATAGTAAGCATTTACAGTTCTGGAAATAAATAAAAAATTGTGGAAATAAATACACTGATGAACAAATATAATAATAAATAGCAATAATATAAGAATGACGTGATCACATACAGATTAAAATCAAGCAAACCATACAAAATAATTAAGTGCAAGAGGGGTAAAAATCTCACCAGGATAAACATATCAAGTGAATGCAGAAACGGTAAAAGCATCACAAATCTGGCTGGTAGTGTTGTCAGTGCAGTGTATTTACCTGGAAATGCCAAACACATTTCCAAAAGCCTCGTCTTATACATGCAGCCAGGCCAGCACTCTTCAGGAAAATAGAGCTATCTAGTGCCATTATCCCAAGTCAAAGAAACCTCTGGGTAGTTCAGCTTAAACATGGATGCCCTTAATAGCCTGTTTGATATTATCCAAGAGGGCCTTGCACTCTGGAGAGTATTCATGCTCTGAGTTGTTGTACATATCAGTTAATGTGTTCACATAGGCTTCAAAATTATGCTCACTGATGGGTCCCTGCAAGAAAAACATGTTTGACTATTAGTGAAAATAGCACAGGAGGAAAAAATGACAATTCATACTGTGTAAAATGACATTTTCCTACAGGACAGGTTAGGTATAATGAGTGTGAGTGGCGTCTGTGGTCACGGCTCTACTGTACCATTTGAGGCAGCTGAATGTCTGTGAGGCTGTTAATGAGAGCTTGGCTAAGGCGAGCGAGCTCCTTCAGAAGGCTGTCGTTGTGCTGCTCGATCATCTTGTTCTCCTCTTCAATTGTCTTCAGGTTACATTCCATTGAGGAAATCTGCTTTCAGGGCAAAAGACAAAGGCTTGTCAAAATGCATTTGTGGCAGCGAGACAGACAGCTGTCTTTAAAAATAAAAGTCAGAGTAAATACTTACCTGGGTTTGGAGCTGCATCATGTCTGCTTCGATTTTCATGTTGGATTCGTTCAGTTCGTTTATTTCATGATCCAAGTGCTGAATGTCCTCTTTATTGTCAACACCTAAAACACAAAATTGCCTCATGTATTAGGTTTAATATGATCATTTTGATGTTTCGAATGCCATACACAGGATATAAGAGTAGCTCACCACTGCTGGTTTTCAGTTTGATAGTCATCTCTTCTTCTGTGTGCTTTTTCTTGATGCTCTGTGCGTTCAGTGGGCAACCTGACAAGCTAGTTCAGGAGACGGGAGAATATTACACAACTTCAGCATCAACGGAGACTAATAGTCGAAGCAAAGGTGCCACTGTAAGAGTAGTAACATGTCACGTGGCAGTATTTTTTAGAGACAAAATGCAGCACAAGCGGCCTCACCTTCTGTGAGTGGCAAACACATTATTGGCATGTCCAAGGCCGTTGCAGCCAGGCAAGGGACAATGGGGCAGTTCCTGTTTATTGGCCTTCCAGGCAAAGGGCAGCCCGTTGATGGACGACTCCTTCTGTCTTTTGGCAGCAAGTGGACAACTGCCTGCACTGCGGTGGGATGTGTATTTCCCCGATATATGGCCTTGTCCATCACATCCGATCACTGGACACCTAAAAGACAAACAAACAGACAGTCCTCCTTGTTGATCATCTGTGTTTTGTCTAGGTTCATATTGCAAGGAATAAGTTACTCTATCTAAAATGGATCCTAATAGCAAAATCAATTTAATTGCACCAGAAAATATCAAACACTTGCAGAGAGTAAAAAATAGTGAAGCAAAGTCATCTTCTGAGATCATTAAAAATCTGTTTTAATAACTAGACCGGAAGATTTGTTAACCATTAAGTTGATTAATCCAGCCAAATGCTGATTAAAAATAAAGTCTCCAAAACTAGAAATGGACTCAACTAATCGCATTAAGCATAAGTTAGTAATCCTTGAGTTAGAAAAAGCAGTCTGTGCATTTTACGGTTACTGATATTTGTGCTTAAAAACATGAACTCCCGCTGAATATCATTAAGAGTTTGTCAGTTGCATTTCCAGGCCTGTTTTCTGCAGGTCAGTAATGGAGTGACATGAATTACAGATAATTGTCATGTATCCCCTCATGCGAAAGAATGTAATTTAGAGGTGGCTCACCCTTTCCCTTATTGATAAAGGTGAAAGGTCATCTGAGATGATACAAATGGCACACATACTGTAGAGTGCTGCCACAAAAAGCCTGTTTCAGCATTTCGTTACGCGACAGCACAGCAGCACTTAGAGGACAAAACAACAGCAGCCCCGCTACTTCCATCTACCACAGGTAGGTAGCTTGATGCAACGCACCAGGACAATGGAAGCATGCCATATGGCCCAGTATTTACAATAATCTAGGGACATTTTCTACCCTCCCCCTTTCTCTCCCTTTCTCTCTTAGTGTGTATGAGATCTATTCCCGTCTAATTCCTAAGCTCATGGCCTTGCATTAGTAATTAAAAAGAAAAAAAATCAGTGTCCAGATGTATAAGTAAACAAAGACTCATATATCTGACTTTGGATTTAAAAAACAAATCAATTACATTATTTTTTTCTAATAACACTTTCAGAGACAACAGAGTGAAGAGTGATTAAACTGCAAATGAGTGCACTGGCATCAGCGCAGGCAATTCAACATTTTCTTAATATACTATAATTATCAAGAAAGCACTTAGAAGAGTGATAAGCCAGATATTTCATTCAGAAAATAGGGAAAATACAAAACCCCGGAAAAGCCAGTAAAAAAAAAAAACCCTGATAATCCTTAGAAAATAATTCACTAATGTTACAACCAGAGAACTGTTATTTTCTTTGTTTAACTTAATGGCCTGCAGGTATAATGCCCCGGGGCCAGGCACGGAACACTGACGCATTTTGCACAATAGTTTATATTTTTGAAACAAAAGCACATGACAGCATGGGATGACAGCAATAGCTTACTTAAGCTCTTGCTCATCTTTTTCATCCTTGTTTGGTGTGAGCTTCAAACCTCCTTTTCTGGCACGTGGACATCCTGACAAGCTGGGGACGGACAGAAAGACAACAGGTTAAACCGAAAAAAATGAGTCTACAGCTTCAGTAAATGCATAAAGTAAAACCTCAGAAATGTGGGAATGATGACAACATGTTCTAAAATTAAACAATGCTTGTATTGCATAGAGAGATATTTAGATAGGTCATGCTTGGTCATTGTGATTTAATGTAGTGAAAACCAGCATTCGTTACATTCTATTTATCATGTTTGGATTTTGAGGTTTACATAAATACTGTAATGCACAATAAAAACTGTGAAAATATGAACTTCCTCAGTCTTGAAACTCTTCAGAAAGCCAGACCTCAAAATGGCCTACGAGCCGTTTTGAATTTTTGTGAATTGTGACATCACAAGCCATAACCAATTACAGTCGCGCTAAAGTGCATTAGTCCCGCCTCCATAAGCCAGTAGAAATTTAAATTTGAATTTTTATATCAACCAATTGCTACAAGTCAAAATGCCACTATTGCTGATAAATGTATATTTTTAATATGATCCCATGTTTTCATGGGAACGACCTGTAGTTCAGCCAATCAGAGTGTTTTCTGACTGAAAGTGGGCAGCTACGACAACTCCTGGAAAAAAACTTAGAGCATGTGTGGTGCAGTTACAAAAACCCTCAAAAAACTAAGGAAACATTAAATTTTAACACTTTATTAACATTCTTACAGAAGTCTTAGTAGACACGTAAGCTGTACACATTAAATCAATATTCTTGTACATTTCATTTTGTATAGAGTGTAGAATACATACAAATTTATAGATAGATAGATAGATAGATAGATAGATAGATAGATAGATGGATAGATAGGAGGCAGGCAGTTCAGTATATAAATCAATAAAAACGAGAATTCAAAAAGTGCAGCATGTTTGTTGCATAAAGTGTGACTTTCACCATCTGTTTGAATGTTATGCATCTGACAAATGTATTTGATGCTCAGTTTTGATGATTTCTCTGCTACCTTCTGTGCGAAGCGTAGTTCCCAGTCACATGTCCAGATCCATCACAACCAGGTGTTGGGCACCTGTGAGTTGAGAGACACACAGACCAGGTGCTTTTTACAGCAAAAGACTTTGAGCAGTGCATGCATGCTAATGTGTAGAAAAGTAGCACAAATACAGCCCAACTTTGTGTTAAGTAAACTGCCATCATGCATAATGTATACTGGAAATGGAAGGAAAAGGGAAAAGGAGGGAAAGGAAAGCGTTGACCCAGGCTAATGTAAAACCAAGCTGCCTGGTTGCATGTGAAAAATCCTTTAGCAACAATAACAGTTTTGAAAATACATACTTTAGTTCCTGAGAGTTGGCTGCCATCAGTGATTTGAGTGTTTTGTCAGCCAGGGGACATCCAGACACACTAGAGAGGATAAAGAGCTAACAGTCATTTTAATGCACTCTTTGATCACAGCTGAATTAAATCATCTTAATACAATGTCTCAATGCATATTTATAAAAATAATTTGGAAACACAATTCTGCTTTCTCTTCACAAAAAAGCTTTTAAATGTCAGTTCAAGTTAAAAATAAATGACACTGTATGTGATATAGACTCTGACTGTACAAGCTTCACGAGCAGCTTTAAACTGTAATAATCAACATAATTAAACAATCAGCATTGTTTCCTTTATCTATAGATGTGCTGGTGCTAATGAGTGTATAATTAATTACAGTACCTCCGATGTGATGCATAATTCCCCGTCACATGGCCACTGCCATCACAGCCTGGGGTCGGACAGCTGCATGAGAGCACAAATCATTTAACACTCAGATTACTCTAGTTCCCACAGACTTTCCGAGCTTGAACTGAATCTTTCTTTTATACTGAGACCTTTTCATGGGCATTAAAAAGAAAAAAAGAGTTAGTACAGCAGGAAATTTAGTAGAAAATGACTGTACTGCGCATCATTCAGTTGGATGTCTCTGAATGTCATTAAGGGATCTCACAGTTGCTGTGCTGCAGAAACTAGAGGGTCCTAATTTAGTGGGATATGTTGTAATTGTCAAGAGGAGACCCAGCAGAGCATGCACTCTAACTACAAGAGTCAAGAGTTGTAAGCTTGTACAGGACATACAGGGAGAAAACTCACTTTCAAATAGATACATTTCTTCTCCTCATGAACCTGCAGACATACCAGTTACAATACGCAACACAGTGAGTTTCAGTGGGATCAGACTCACTTATTGATATCATACTGTCTACTAGACGTCTTTATTATCAACTCGGGCCATCTGTCAAAAGCCTAAAGCATACTCATTATGCACAGTCGCCTGAATCAAGAAGCCGTCAGATGTTTGACCCCTCCCCTTTAAAACCAAGCCGGTGTTTGACGAACCCTACCTCAGCAGCTCCTTCTTTGAATCTCTTAATAACAGCTTGGTTTTGGGGCTTATCATGCCCCCGTCGCCTTGATAGTGGTTCTCCTCCAACAAGACCTGATCGAAATCCTCCTGCTGAGAGACAGGGAATAACATCACCTTAAATGTCCACAGTATCAGACCTGGACAGTACAGTCTACAATGACCTAAAAGTGAATAATTAATGAAAAGCCCCATTTAATACTCTTAAACACAAGCCCTGGGGTTAGAGTGCAAAGTAGAGATTAAGCTTTAGGATACATATACTGTAGAAAATCATACGTCCATTTAAAGTCGCACTTAATCCGCACAGTATCTATGATGTGTAGCCATGACGTATGGGTTACTTTTTCTTTTTTTTTCCTCATGTAAGATTTTGCTGTCACCAGATGTTGTGTATCACTTAAAAGCAGGTCAAACGTACTTTTGATATCAAATGCAAATGAATTAAAAAGCACACAAAGCCATGATTATGACTTAGGCCTTCAGACAAAAATGTGGAGACCTCAGACTCTGATCCTGAGTCTAACTACAGATAATTGAAAAAGGAAGGGACTCTTTATTATGGACAATGATTCAGTCCGCTCAGGGTTTTGGGCTGTCTCATAACGGGTGGGGGTTACACACATCATCTCATTTTCATTTACACAACACAATTAACAGTTTTACTTCTAATAATTTTGTTTGCAACATGATTTGATGGAATCGTTAGAAATTGTACATATCATACATATTACACATGATTTACAGGAAAACGTTCAAGCATTTTAGACTGATTCAAAATTAACATATTTAATTTTTTTTAATTGCTAATATATAACAAGTTGTCATTTCTATGACACTATTTGCTTACATTAGAGTTAAGTCTTTATTCAGAAAAATATCATTAACGATAAAACTAATTATTAATTATTAAACATGTGAGGATTTAAAGATAATGGTTTTTTTTTTTGTCTGACTTTTTAAGGCCTTCTCTTCAAAAAAAGTACCTGATTCTGTCTTGTGCCTTAATGTTTTAAATTGCCTTTTGAATTTCACTATTTTTATTCTACAGCCAAATGGGTCAAATTTACCCATTCCTATCCAAAAAGACATGTTTAAATCTCAGTGCATTAAACCAACTGAAAACATGAGTTTGTTTAAACATTGGCCGTGTTTTGGTCACTAGATGCTTTACACGAATATCCATATAAATCAATTTTACTGTCTAAAAAGAAGGTGAAAATGGATATTAGATATTATCTCTCTTTGCCTTTGTAAACTGTTATAAATGACATATCTTTTGGGTCATATATAAATAAATGGCATTGCCTAAAACCTTAAAACATTTAAACAAACCGTGCTTCACAAACGTATTACACCATGCATCCTGTTTGTCCTAAAGGATATCAGGCATCGTGAAGCTTTAATGCAGACTCTTTTCTTTTCTGCGTTCTCCACATTGTACCATTTTGAACAGGAGTGAGGGATTTCAAACTGGATTCATGCTTTTATACCCAAATTTGAGCCAAGAAATGAATCGAGCATAACATTCAACCACTAAAACGAATTTGTCTCTTCAGGAATGCGAGTAAACAACTGTAATTTGGTATCTCAATTAAAAATTAATCATGTGCTTTATTAGTAAATTCAAAAATTCAATATAACAACAGACTAATAATTACATTTTAGCATTGACAATATCAGTTTGATTAAAGAGCCTGCACATTACAGAAACATAAAAAATGATTTTGGTAATTCCTATCACTGATTCAGGGCAGCTGTGGCAGAAACCTTCCATTGGGTGGTGGTCTAATAAATTTGTGAAGCACTGTAAATGCAGCAGAAATCAATTTATTTTAGCTGGAGGCTGTTTTTATTGGTTACGTTGATGATATTTAACTAGAAGAGATGTAGAAAACATACATTTTGCAAAATCCAGTGCATTCCATTAAGGGTAAATTTGACCTAATGGCGGTTATAGGTATAAGATATGGATTCAGATGTGCTGTATTAACCCTTTCATGCATGAATTGTTAAAAAAAAACTGGAGTTATGACATTTTCAGCCTTGTGGCACTTCAGACAATCTTTAATATTTAAGCATGTACTGGTTGAAAATTATTAAATTATGTCCATCAGGGGCAGGTCAGTTTAGTGAAATACAATCATAATTGTGCTCTATTACTATGTGATAATGTATAAAAAATATGACTCAACCATGCGATTTGAAGGTTTTGGTCTTTGTTGATTTGTTCATTTTTTAAGGCATTTTCTTTTCTATGTTTTTGTTCATTTTCCATCTAATTTGTTTCATTAACTTGATTGTTTTGTTTCCTTTTTTTCTACCTTTCTTTGCATCTTCTTTTGTTTTGCACATTCTGCATATTTTTCATTTTGCGTCAAATTTGGTTGATTTTGTTGACCAGTTTGGTCATTTGCTGCTGATTATGTTTGGTTTTTTTTTTTTTTGATTTTGTCCACTTTTTCTTAATTTTTTGATTGTTTTGTTCAATTTAATTTACTTTCATTTGCCTCACTATTTTTTTTTACCTTGTGCTTCTTATGTTTCTTCCCTTTCCTGATTACGTACATTGTTCATTTTAACTTAAAATACTCACTGTCTAATTGTGATTTGCTTTATTTTTTGCCTTCATTTTTTGATTACTATACATTTAAAGTCATTGTACAAATGCCTATCTTGTTGATCTTTACTTATATGGACTATATTTAAATATAGGAGGTATAAAAACACAAGGGGCTTCAATATTTTGGTTTTAAAAAAGTAAAGAACAACAGAAAAACAACTTGATGGCTGTTGTAGGTGTCAGATATAGATTCAGGTGTATGTACCATATTAACCTCAAATTGGGAAATTGAATAAATGTTTAATCTGAATTTACATGGACTATATTTAACTGTAAGATGCATTAAAAAACCGGGGGCCTCAATATTTTATCAAAAGAGAATAAAGAACAACAGAAAAACCAAGCCAATCACATCTCTTCTTAATATAAATTTTAATTATCTAGTTAATAAAGAGTTGGGTTTTTTTGTTTCTACCTCTTTGACCTGTAAAACATGTGCTTTGCTGAAGTTGACAGGGATGTGGCTCTCCCAGCCGTCCCTGTCGCACAGTGGTTGGTAAAATGCTGGGCTGATGAGCATGCTCCCATTTTTGGCCACAGTGGACTCTTGAGGAGGCTGCAGGTCGTCTGAAGGCAACTTCGACTGGGCTTTTGCACTTTCCCTGCACTTCTTCATGCTCAAGTCCAGAGTGCCATTTTCATCCACTTCTATGAGCATGTCCTAGAGGCAAAGAAGGTTAATTTTCACGATTAAAATGCAGTTAATTGAAAGTAAATGGCATCCGGGAAACATTAGAAGATAAATATGAATTAAGTTTTCCGCAGTATGTGTGAGCCTGGGCCTGATTAACATACAAAATAACTGAAAATGCAAAAGAGACAAACATTTTTTAAAATAATACACACCGTGGTTATCTCACACCAGACAAAGTACCAAACTAAGCCAGCGTTAATTCTGCTGAACACAAAAAAAAAAATAATCACTGGTGTGTAGTTTTTCAGTGACAGCTGTGTCATCTGTTTTCTAGGACACACAACCAAGATGGCAGCTGCAGGGGCGGGGGTGG
>JAQQAE010003663.1:0-19851 GCA_029823295.1 Pseudamia nigra | reverse complement strand
AATCAGAATCAGAATGATCTTTATTGCCAAGCATGCGTACACATACAAGGAATTTTACTTGACATTAAGGTGCACTCGTGTTAAGCACTCCCTAATGAGGCGGCAGCCGACAGGCGCCTCATACAGTGGGGGAAAAAAGAAAAAGAGTGGGGGGTTGGTACACTAGGACAGAGAGAGAAAAAAGCACAGTTTTCAGAATTGAGCTCATGAGTGAACAAAATTGTGAACACATAGAAAAAAAACCCTCTTATTGCACATTTAGCAGACAGTTTAACACATTCACAAGCAAGATCAGAGAGAGTCGTGTATGTCACTTGTGTGGTGACGTGGCTGCATTGTGTTGTATCAGTTCTGATATGTAAACAAAAATCATCCACCAAAGCATCGTCCAGATGTTACATTCCATGATATTCTACCATAGAAACACATGTCCATATAAAGAGTTCCTCTCGATGAATCAAGATTCGCTCTCAGTTCATGTCAGATAGTGAAATTCCATGGTAGTCACATGATGACACGTCCTCAGAGAGTTCAGATTGTCTCCGTATCAGAATGTTTTGGGTTGAGGAAGGGTACAGCAGCCCCTTCTCATGGGCAAATTCACAAACACAACAGACCAGTATGAGTAAAGACATAAGCACCATACGTGTGCTCACATTTATTGACAAGTTTTGGTCCTTTTTCATTTGTTCTGTAACTGATTAAGTTTGGATATTCATTAAAAGGTAATCAGGAACAATATAAGTGGTAATTTGCATACAACAAAAACTACACCTGTGGTTTTACAAATAAATGCAGTGGTGTGTTTCTAAAACCCTGGAGTATATTTGGCCACGTGACTGTTTCACCCAGGGGAAATTTGACATCTCTTTCCAAATCCACAGACATCCATGTCTTACCTGAGCTGTTTGACATCTTGTAACAAAAATGAATGAAATAGTCAACAAAAGAAACAAAAATCAACAGTATGTGTAATTTGAATGAACAAAACCTAAAAAAAATCATTAAAACAATCGAGACCACAAAAAAAAAGTCTACAGAACATTATTTGTTCCAATTTTGTCCATATAATGTGTTACTAATTTAGAAATTTCAAGTCAAATGTACCAACATGCATAAAACAAAGTACTTCAAAAATACAAAGGCAAATTTGCCACTTTCTTGCATGTTTTCCCTTTTTTTTCTGGAGTTAGATTACCCTTAATCCTCTGAAATCTGGACCTATAAACTGTGATTATAAGTGTATATTCCTTTTGCTATCAGATGATTATTGCAGTTCTTTGCAATGCATTTAATTTTTCATCTGTATTATTGATAAAATGACAAATAATTGAGTAAGTGTTCACTACAGATAATACAGTACATACCCTTGTAATATAGTTGTTGTGACAGATTATAGGTCATAAAGTCAGGTTCTTTTCATGTATAGATTATCCCATTGACTAAGTAATATAAAAATGATTGAGTGTACTTATGCTGGTAATATTATTAATAATCAAAGCAGAAACATCTCAGGTTATTTCTTTCAAAAGTGAATATGTACTGTTTACCATAAATCACATAACTTCTGAGATTCGAATAATAATATAAATGTTGTCTTCTTTCACATCTGTGCTCTTCTGCCGTGAGGGTAAACTGAGGATACGAGCACATGTAGCTACTCCCCCTCATCTGTGTAAAACATTCATAACACCACTTACACTTGGCATCTGTCTCGTTTTATTTTTTTTAATCCTGGTGATAACAATGCTGAATCATGCCACTGTGCAAAGTAACTATACACAACTCTGGATGATTCTAATTGAGAAAGACATCTGCTCTTTAGAGACCATTCTGCCTTTAAAGCACAAGCCTGCAAGCTGTTAACTACATGCTCATTAGGTCTATTTTCATTGGGACGTTTCCTACAATTTACATTTGCATATGGCTGTATCCTTACGGAACAAAGGAAAACAACCAGGGATTTTTGCCGTATCATTCCATTTGACTCAGAGATCATCTCTGCAGACAAACCATCTATTGCTCAGTACTGAAAAAAAATAAAATAAAACATACATAAAATAATGAAGCTCAGGTATGAGACACCAGAATATAATGCAGAGCATACATGTGACTTTTATACTATCGACCTCTACTTGCTCATTAATATGCAGCGTTAGTTCACTGCCATAACTCCTTTCGTTCACAGACTACAGCCACATAACCTGTCTGAAAATGTGGCTCATTTGTTTACATGCACCAAGACAAATAAGTTATTAGCATGTTAAACAATATTTGTGAAAAAAATTAACGGATATTAATTTATTTCATGTCCCGAACCCTGCCTCAACTAGACAGCTGTCATCTTTAACCCTGTCATCATGAAGTTAACAAGCTATTGTAACATCAGATTTATTCCTCTCATTATTCCTATCAAAACAAGTACCGGTATATAGGCTAAATGTCTCAAGTGAACTGGAGTTTACAAGGTATTTGCACATATGTTGCCATGATAAACATATGTCAAGATCATGGGTCCCTCCTGCTCCAGTTTTTTCTCACAGTAGAATAAAATGTAATGGCATATTTTCCTGCCAAAATATTTTATGAACAAATTCCAGCAGCAGCCTCATGTTAACTGACAACAGGGAAAAATACAATAGCATATTCACTTCAATGACGTAACTTAAAATGGACTGAAAAAAACTCTAAAGTAACAGACCAGCTTGAAAAACTCAATTATCTGCTGTGATGGAAAACATCAGCCTTTTATTCTTTGTGTAAAGGCATGTATTAGCTTGTTAACATTGCTTTTTACATTTTGCAACAGGTCTGGCAGCTCTGAAAATAATGCTAAACTATGAAAACACTATGGAAAATCACAAAGCCACCTGTCATTTAACCTGGCCACCAGGATCATCCTGGACCCATCACATCATAGCATCATATCTTTAGAGGGTTAACAAATGCCTGTCCTCATAGACTTCAACATAAATTACAGTAAAAAGCTAAGCTAAAATATAAACATTAGCAGCAAATTGTCCTAAATCAGTATATCTACTTCCGATTTGTTGACTTTGCCTGCATTAAAATGTGCTAGATATTGCAAAAAGTTATATTTGATCAAACTAAAATCATGTCCGTTCAGAACCCCAGCGTCATGTCGGTGCAATGACCTGAGCCCATGGTCAGAGGTTTCCTACCCAGATGTCTATTTTTATCCAACAAAACACTGAAACAATCTGTCTGAAGCACAGCTGAAAATGTGCACACATGGTACAATGAATGATCTGAGGTAACTAAAAACACAGATTCTGAGGCCACTCACTTGTTAAAAATGGGTACAATATGTCTCTTTTAACATACAACCAGGTTAATGTGACTGAACGGCAAAAAGACAAAAAAGGGAACTGGTAGCAGCAATTACCTCATTAAGTTAAACATGTTATCTACTGTGTATGTGTCTCAGAAAGAGTAGAGCAGCACCTAAAATAGACCACTCGAAAAAAACAAAGAGAATCAAACACAAAGAGAGGCAGAAAGAGAGGTTTGATTTGAGGGGTCTGCATCTGCACGGAGTCGCCCCATCGTCATTCAACACTGAACCTGCAGGAAACTGCTCCTACTTGGCCCATAGTATTTTAAGCGATTAAACAAACCCTTCTCTGAGGAAAATAATGATTATGTCAACATGAACAGATAGCACTAGAGGTCTGTGCAGCTTGTGCTGCCAATATGTTCATATCACTGCATACTGTTATGTATGTGGAAGCAGAAGCATTAGACAATGGTCTTAATGAGTGACTGTGTGAAATGTTAAGACTTGCTTGAAGGTAGGATTGAGCAATAAAACCATAATTAATCTTACTGTGATATATTTTATACTGCGATAATTGCATTTTTCCCAATGTATGTAGTTTTTTCTTTTATCTTTAAGAGTGATTTTGTCTTCATTTTCAGCTGCATCACTCACAGAATGTTGCTGAAAAAGATCTCGAATGGGACTCATTTTATGCCACTAAATCAAAACAAATAAATTGATGGTAAAATAAGCAGTAAATCACAAAATCAAACATTACACTTGTGTTTTATGTTGCTACATTTGATGACTTTCACAGTGTTATTAACTTTTGGTGTTTAAAGTCTTTTGCAATGATTTTGCCTTTTATTGTGCCATTTTTGTCTCATTATGTCTTATTTCAGCCTTAAGCATGTTTTGCTTAGTTTTTTGTCAAATAGCAAATAAATTCAAATGTAGCCATCTGGTTTCTTTAACAATCACATGGGAACAAGACATTTAAACTTAAATCACTATAATTTGACATTTATTGAGATAACAATCAATATCAGCTAATATTAATAGTGTTTATCATAACTGGATCTAGCTCATAAATGTTGAAGATACCGTATGTCCAATCAGTTGGCACATTCCTGAATCAGCAGACTTTCCACTACAATTTGGTGTCAGTTTCATGTCTGTAGCTTTATTTACTACCTTACAGTTGCTACGGTATTTTTCCTCAACTCCTGTAAGTATAAGCATTCTGGATCACTATACCTGGAATATTGTCCACACCTGGATCAAACTTTGTGGTTTGACAGAATCTATTATGGTCTTATCCTATGGTTTTTAGCGAAATATTCTGGGTGTTATTTATGGCGTAACAAGGCCAAATGTTGAATTTGGCCCTGTTTCACAATGGTGAACAATGCTTTAAAAATCTTCTGGATCCAGACAATGACTATATCATTTCTGACCTATCCTTGAAATTTCATCAAAACCTGTTAGTAACTTTTTGAGTAATGCTGTTAACTAACAGACAAGCAGACAAACACCGGCAAAACATAACCTCCTTGGCGGAGGCAATAATAAAGAAAAATCAAGAAAAATTATGACAATAAGCACCAAAATCAACAAAATAATCAAAAAAATGAACAAAATAAACAAGTGACTGAAACTAAATAAGTGTCACAATGAACTGAAAATGTAAAAAGCGACTGAGAAACTGAATCCAATAAAGAAAATTTCAAAAAATGAAATGAAAATTCATTCTCGACATGCTAAATAAATCCACATATAACATTTCAATGCATTCTACACTTAGGTGTTAAATCATAAGCTGTGTAGACATGAAAATACACCTTATTTTAACTTATTTTGGTCATTTTTATGTACCGTTGTGAACGACAGCATCACAAGAAAATAAAATTAACCCAACAATAAAAAAAAACTGTCATTACTTAAAGCAGAGACATAAAGCTCCATGTGATCTAAAAGTTTTATTGGAGGGGATAAAAGCACCATTTACTGATATTGAGAGGCACAAATCCCCCCTCCCCATCCCCCTGAAATCTATGCCTATGGTTTGAACTCTGTGAACACTCTTCACCTGAGTTCTGAGGGTGAGTACTGTCCGATTAATAATGGAGCAGGAGTCCAGCTGACGATCGACACTGTATATAGTGCTTGTCATCTCCAGGCCAACCCACACACATACGCATGTCAACACAAGCGCTGGAGCGTTGGGCACAGGTCAACGCAGTGTCACACATGGAGAAACCTTTTGAAAAGCTGGATAATTAGCTGTGTGATGCAACAGTAGTTACTCTGCTCTGCTTTAAGGTCTGCATGGCCATGCAGAGAGACAGGAAACAGCTGAATATTACTACTAGAGTTTTCTCAGTAATGTTGCAATGAAGGAGGTCATTTAAAGTGTTATCTATTCTGATCACTGATTGTTTAACTTATTTTTATTTGCTTTGTTGATTATTTTGTTCATTTTTTTGTCCATTTTGCTGGCTGTTTGGTTTATTTATTTCTCATTTTCTAGTTTATTTTGTTCATTTTTTTGCTCATGTTGTTGAATTTTTAGATTATTTATTCATTTTCTTTGTTATTTTCATTAGTCCCTATCCCATTTTTGTTCATTTTCCTCACAATTTTCTTCATTTTTTGAATATTTTCTTTATGCTGCTGCTTACCTTGTTCATATTTTGGTTACTCTTTGGCATTGTATTCATTTTTGGACATTTTATTGACTATTTTGTTTATATTTCTGCTTATCTTGTAAATTAGTTGGTCATTTTGTTATGTTTAGTCATTTTCTTGATTTTTTTTAACGTGGCCCTCGTTTGGTAAATTTTAGTTACATACTGTAAAAGCCAGCATATTATCTTTCAGGCTACAATATTAATAACATGGCAGTTCATAATGAAGTTTGGGGGGGGAGACACCAAAATGCTCTCTCAGGCCATGTTTGGGGTTTGGGGATGAGCCATTTAAGTTATTTTAATTATTTTGCATTCCCATTTTTGTTGTGCATGTCATGTCTTTGATGTATTTCAGAATAACTACTGTTGCATCTACACGGACAGAGGAATTTTCAGCTACGAAGTGACAAGATAGAGAGAAGTGGCAGCAGTAAATGTTTGGTGATGACAATGCCAGAGTGCCCTTGAGCAAGTCACCACAACCTTAACCCCCTCACTGACCCTCTAGATGCTGTTGTGTAGTTCTTTGCTCCCAGTAATTTATATATATATAATATGTATATATGCAATACAGTGAAAAAAAAAATATATATATCATATTACATGACACAAGGTGACACCAGCAGCCACAATGACAACAGTATCAATTCATTTTCTACTATGAGTCCCGGTCCGGCGCTGTCCGAGGTGCTGAAACCAAGTATGTGTCGTCCTTACCTGATTATGTCGTCGTTGTGTCCCAGGTAAAATTTCTGCTTGTGCTCCCGGGTGTTATACACAACTCCCACACCGGCTACAAAATAGACTATTTCCTTGGCGGCGGTGTAGTACAGGTTGTTGCGGCACTGATGTCCCCGGTATCCGTAGACCCATTCCAGTCTCAGGTGGCAGTTGGGAGCAGTTCTGTCAGCCATGTCCGCACTTCCGTGTGTGTCTCTCGGTCGCTATCACGTAACTCTCCGACAAAGTGTCATTCACCAAAAAGGATTTATTTTAAACCCGTGTGTCCCATCAGTTCCGTTGTGTTTCCACCAGTCCAGAAAGAGCGGTGAAATTAGGCATTTTTGAGTTTCATATGCGATGATAGTCGTCCTGTCCGGTCCGATACGAGCCGTCTGTGTGTAATTTAAAAGCAGATATCTACAGTTTTGCTTTCATTGTGACAATTTACTTCTGCTTCTTCAGTCCTCACGGCTCACGGTCCTCTCCGACACAGGTCAAAGCTCCTGTCAAATCCTACAAAGATGGAGCTGTGCCGTTGTTCGGCATGCACCGCCCACAATGATGACGGACTGGTCTGTTCTCCAATCAGATGCTTTACTTCAACCTGCAGTCAAAAAGTAGGAAGGGCCAACATCGTCTTGACCAAAGATGTTAAAACAGGAAATAATTTATTTTTAAACTTTCTAAACCTTATTTTTCGTAAATGTTAATTTAATGCAATGTAAGTTACATTACATATAATAATCTTTTGATTGCAATTATTATTTATTCATTATTTAATTTATTTATATTTGTTTGTAGATTATCTTTACTCCACGAAACTCCATGGTATTTTTATTTTTACATTTATCTGATTTATTTTCCATTCTGAGTAAGTGTCTGAATGTTCAAATGTGCCTTTATTTTATGTGTAGAAGCTGTTAATAAGCTGCTGCCTCTATAGAGATGAATAAAGTTGCCCCAATCTCTAGTATGTGTTTATTTGATATACATGTATTATAATTTAAGTACACTTTAATTACACTTTATTTCATTTTTGTATATTTAACTTCAATTTGTCATTTTCATTTCTTTGATTTTAGTTTACCTTTATAAAATTAAAAATATCTATATGGTCGTAATAGTTATATTTCTCGCATAGTTTTATTTTCGCTGTATTGCATTGTATTGTATTCCATTTTCATTTAGTTTTACTTATTTTACCAATTTGGATTAATTTTATATCGTTTCTATTTTTCAAAATATTTTATTTTGAAGGAAGCCACGCCGGTGGAGTCCCGTCCCCTTCTACCGTTGCTGGGTAACAGAGGAAGCCTTGATTTCGCCATCATTATCCTCGCAGCATCTTGCTAACGGGCTATTTGTTTATCGAACGCAGCAATGGAGGTGTCCATGGATCCTTTGTTTCTGGCGTGGAGTTATTTTAGAAGACGAAAGCTCCAGCAGTGTGCAGACATCTGTACAAAAATTCTACAAGACAGCCCATACGACCAGGTACTTAGCCGAGCTAGCCTAGCCTGCTAGTGATTACGTATAGCTTTATGCAATGAACTGCTACTGTTGGTTGTTAATGCAGACAAGCTGCAACTAATGCATAATCCCGATTAGTATAGTCATCTTAGTTCTGTACAGTAACATATATATCGCATATTTTCAGCGAGCTAACAATGCTTTAGCTTCTGTGTTCTTCTCCTTGCATTCAAAATGTTTTCCATTCGCACAATTCCAACCCTTTATTTCTGTTTTACACACCTGTCCTCAACATTTTCACTTTCTACAACTCACTGCATGCTTCTTAAAGGACTCCTCATTACTTGCAATCTCAGAGGTAACTTTGAGTTTTCCGTCGTGTTTCTTCTGCCATGTATGTATAGTTCAAAAGAGGTACTAGCTGTGACACATTCAACATGTGGTTGTAAGAGGTGCTGGTTGAGTCATTAAAATTTAACACTGCTTATTCCATAGGCTGCTTGGAGTCTAAAAACCCATGCTCTGACAGAAATGGTGTATATAGATGAAGTTGAAGTTGACCAGGAGGGGATTGCTGAGATGATGCTGGATGAGAGCTCCATTGCTCAAGTGGCACGTGAGTTTTGACTCTCTCTTAGTGCTTCAGAGTCTATGAAATGTCTTCACAGCTTTACTCGGTGGCTCATTTAGATTAAATGATAAGTCATGTTTTTATTCTAGGTCCTGGCACATCTTTGAGACTTCCTGGAACAAGTCAGGGTGGTGGTCCCTCACAGGCTGTCAGGTATGCAATGACTTTACTAGACCTATAAGTATTTCTGTGAATGATGTCATGACATTTATTTGATTTTTAATGAAACTTAGGCCTATGACACAGTCAGGACGCCCCATCACTGGATTTGTGAGACCTAGCACACAATCAGGGCGTCCTGGTACAATGGAGCAGGCGATCAAGACCCCTCGTACTGCAAGCACAGCCCGTCCAGTCACCAGTGCTTCTGGTAGATTCATCCGACTGGGAACAGTAAGTAAATGAGACTAGGAAATAATCAGTCTACACAGAGTGAAATAAAACAAATGGACACTTACACATTTCTTCTCATGTGACACCTTTTCAGATGATGATTGCACACTGAAAGCTTTTTTTTTTTCTCTATGTCTGCAGGCCTCAATGTTAACCAATCCAGATGGTCCATTTATAAACCTGCCAAGATTAAACCTGGCCAAGTATTCTCAGAAGCCCAATTTATCTAGGGTAAGACTGACACTTGTCAAAAATTGTGCAATTTAATGTAATGTGAAGTAACCAACGTCTCTCTCCTCAGACACTGTTTGAGTACATCTTCCATCATGAAAATGATGTAAAAAATGTAAGTGATGAAAAAGAGAATCAATTGGCAATACTCTAAAGGGTGTTTTACAATTTTTAATGCAACAAAATATGATATTTATATATTTTAGGCTTTAGATTTGGCTGCTCAAGCTACAGAACATGCTCAGTTTAAAGATTGGTGGTGGAAGGTTCAGCTGGGGAAATGTTACTACAGGCAAGTAACTCAATAACAGACAGCTTATACTCATAATGCATCGTAAAAAGCTTTTAATATTTAATATACCTTTTCTCTCCAGGCTTGGTTTATATCGTGAAGCAGAAAAACAGTTCAGATCAGCACTCAACCACCAAGAGGTTGTAGATACATATCTCTACTTGGCAAAGGTAAGAATCTCTTAGCAACAAGGTTATTCCATGTTATTTCAACAAATTTTCAGGACATCCTGCACACTTCGGTTTCAAACAATTCTATGCCTTATTTATCTGATAGGCAAAATCTAAAGTTGTGGTATATTTGGGTGAGGGCTTTTCAAGATACGGTCAATTAAGCGAGGGGGATATGTGTTGATTTCAGCAAGAAAATTGGAGGCCTTTTTTTTTGTTTATTTTCAAATGTCAATATCCATAATAGTGTTTTACAGCCCATCACAGCATCTCAACACTATAAAAAAGTTAAAAGCCTAGTGCAGATACTAATATGGTTTGAGAAGGCCTAAACATGGTCAAACGAGTGACCCAAATTGTTATTTTTGCCATTTCTGAAAAGGCTTACCAGTTTTTTTTAAGGTAACAGATCTTTTGGTATATTCTCAGACAGCAGGTAAAAGATTTGTCATGATGCAAAATATTAGTTCCCTAGGTCATCTAGTTCTGGCAATATTGACATTTGAATTTAGCCAAAAAATTGAGGTCCACCAAAATCGACACATACCCACCCTCCCCCACTTAACTGGCTGTTTCTTAAAAAGTCCTTATTCAAATGTACTAAAAATGTATATTTCCCTTATTGGATAAATAAGGCACAACTGTGTGTGGGCATTTGTTGAAATGGCAATGAATGACCCAATACTGTGATAATTCTTGCCCACTTTTTGCACAGTAGAAAATACTCCAAACATTAACCAAATGTGTTTCCCACTCTAAAGGTATATCAGCGTCTGGATCAACCAGTAACAGCACTTAACCTGTTTAAACAAGGCCTGGACCACTTTCCTGGCGAGGTCACTTTACTAACAGGAATTGCTCGCATCCATGAGGTTTGTACTCATTAACAAACACTCTCTGTTTTCAAGCCACAACTGCCAACATACGAAGTGAAACCTTGTTAACTGCTGTGCTATTATTGCAGGAGATGAACAACATTACATCAGCCACAGAGTACTATAAAGATGTTCTGAAGCAGGACAACACTCATGTGGAGGCAATAGCATGTATCGGCAGCAACCACTTCTACACGGATCAGCCAGAGATTGCCCTTCGTTTTTATAGGTCAGGAAAATGTTAAAGATATATGTAAAGGATTATTACTGTGTTATTATAGCTTATCTGCCACTCAGAATGGTTTTCTCTTTCTAGACGTCTTCTCCAGATGGGGGTGTATAACTGCCAGCTGTACAATAACCTGGGCCTGTGCTGCTTCTACGCCCAGCAGTACGACATGACTCTGTCCTCATTTGAGCGAGCTCTGGCCCTGGTGGCCAATGACGAAGAGCAGGCCGATGTCTGGTATAACATAGGGCATGTGGCTGTGGTGAGTTTAAAATCCTACAAAAGTCAGAGACACTTAATACCTTACATCTTCTATGTTCAGTTAAATCCGACGCATTAGCAATCCACTTAACGGCATATAAATATAACAAAACCCCTGTGTTCTATGATTACAGGGAATCGGAGACTTGACTCTGGCCTATCAGTGTTTTAAACTGGCGCTGGCTTTTAATAATGACCACGCGGAGGCTTACAACAACCTCGCTGTGCTGGAGCTGCGTAAAGGCCGTGTTGAACAGGTGAGTAAGATATTATTTTCTGCTGTTATTTGGAGCTATGAAATCTCTGACGAGATGTTACTGTCATTACTGCATAATTAATATTGAATGTAATCCTGTCCAACTACATGGAGGGCTGAGAACTGGATGAGCATACGTGATATACTGGCTTATAAGGAGATATATCATATAAGCTCTTGAACGCGTTCTGCTGCAAAAATGGCAAAAAATAATTATTGATCAAAAACCAAAGGACTTACTGAACACACTGCTGAAGCTAGCACCAAAACTACATGTACTTCAATAATCATCCAGTTATTCAATCATCCATGAGCATAATCATTTAATCATCCATAATTCTGTCATATTTTTATTATAAAAAACATCTATAGTCATGCAGACACAGTAGTGGCTCAGATTTTAGCACAATTAATAAGGTTTATTGATCTAATTCTGCATGATATTTTATCTCATTACTACAGGGAGCCAAGTTTGTTTTATGCTCATGAGACCAAACATTCCATTACACTCAGTGACGAGTGGCAGACAGTTTTCTGATCTCGCCTGAATGATGTTGCCATTTACTCATTTGATGTCTGTCAATTTAAAAGATTACTTTGTCAAAAGAGTAGCAGTTTGTTGTAAAACGGCTGACATACACGACTGTGAAAACACGTAAGTATTTGGAAACAAACAGGAAGTTGTGAATGTGACAAAATCACTTCTTTCCACAGTCTGTTCAGAGCTGCTGACGTGTCTGTGCAGTTCAACATCATTGGATCTGGAATGATTTTCACCTCTTTCTTTACTTGATTCTGGAAGAATGAGATCATATTTGTCGAGGTAGCGGATATTTTAATGTAATGAATATAATGCATGAGACAAAGTCTACTGAGCCGTTTCACACAGAATTATCTGCTATTTTAGCATTTTTCTGTCAAACAGTGATTCTATTGGCTCGTAAAATTGTCTTTTAAATTGACAACATCATATGTGTAGATGACTGCATAATTCAAATGGGACTATAAAATTGTGCCACTGAGTGTAAAGTATTTTTTTCTGAAGTTAGGTCCTATGTCCCAAAAGAGAAGTGGATGTGTAGCCACCAATAATGTAATAACAGCCAATAACATAATCATTTTGGCCATTTTAAATGTGATAAAGCCAATAATGTAATAACATTTTTGAGCCCATAACAGGATAAAATTTTATCTCCTCCAGTTTTACATTTTCATCTAAGACTGAACAAACACACGTAGGTCACATGACTACTGTACTCTTCCTGACTTCTAGCACATTCCATCATGTGATGTAACTACCAACTACACTAACATTCCTCCATACATGAAATTATGAATTTACATTTGTGAGCAAATAAACAAATTTCTAAATAAAGATTTAGTGCAACACATAATTATCCAATTGACTCTTACGACCATAATTAAGGAGAGAGAGTGCTGCATAGGATGGATCCTTGAATGAATATCATGAGTATGCCATCCACGATACCAATTTTTGATGAGCAAACTGCATAAAAACTGCCAAAAAAATCTTTTATTTCTAAGACATGCAGTCCTATTTACTGTATGTAATATTACATGATTGCCTGTAGTTGTTAAATTTTCAAATGATATTTTAATGCTAAGCCACTAATATAATAACTTATTAGCAAAATGTTATTACATTATTGGCAACTTATTTCATTACATTTAAAATGATCAAAATGATTACGTTATTGGCAGGATTACATTATCGGTTGCTACAGGATGGAAGTTGGCATGACTTAGGTTCTATGGGTAGTAATTTTGTTACACTCATTAATGTAAAGCGTTGTTTGTACTGTCACCAGATGACCCTGTTTTATATTCAAATGGGGTGACACATTGGTCTTAGAAAAAGACGTGACTCCAGTCGTTTTAAAATAAATGAAAATATTCTTCAGCTGTATCAACAAATGTTGAGATTTATACACAAAAACACATCGTCATTTCTTTGTTTGATCTTTCTTTAAATTGGGGAAATGACACAGTCTCCTGTGGTTCTGAGTTCTTGATAGTTCTGCAGTGTACCCAGCATAGGATATATATTGATCTTGTTTCCACAGTGCAGTATTTGTGTGAAAGTTGCTCCTCCAACCTGAAATAAGCCTCTAATGACCCTCACTGTAGCTCCACCGGCTGATAAATGACTTTAGCAACAATTTCTTGATATGAAATCTAAGTCAAAAGAGATATGAGACTTTGTTTGTCCCCAGAGCAGCATAGTCTGCACGATCAGCCTCTGAGTCCTGTCTCCAACTGGGTGTTGTATATGTACATGTTAATGTTGATCCACTTGAGCACAAAAGACAAAAGTGCCATCAGGACTAAAGCGGTTAACTATTCCTGCTTTACACACAACTATACTTTTGTGTGGTCAGCGATGGACAGGACTCATGTTCAGTTATTTTGTTGTTATAAATATAATCATTTTTAGCCAACTTTAAGGCTGAGTTTTGGACAGTCTTAATAATCTTAATATCTATTTTTTACTGTAATTGTGTTAAATGAGTAAAATTAAACAGAATAATCAAGAAAATAAACAAAAATTTAAAAAATCAAGAAACTGAACAAAATTAACAAAACTGAGCAAAAATAAGCAACAAAATTAGCAAAAATGTAACAAATAAACAAAAATGAAGAAAATGAGCAACAAAATGACCAATGTCATGCGCAAAATGAACAAAAATGCCAAGAAAATCAACAAAGTTTAAGATAAAAGTAATATTGCAAGAAATGAAGAAAAATTAACAAAATAATTGTTAATTTTAGATTTTAAGCATTTTTTTTGGAGGGGAAAAATACACATTTTATGAATATTGAGCTGGATGAACCCCTCCCACCCCCCTGATATCTACCCCTGTCATTGTCACCATAGTATGATTGTGTAGCAAAGCAAAGAAAATCTGACCAGTAAGTGCGATTTTAACAATGTAACACAGCAGTAACAGCATATCATCACTAACTCTTGCAGGCTTTGGGCTCTATAAAATGAATTAAACACTGAAGTCTTAGTTTTCTTATCTCGGTGAAGTCCCTGCAACATACTTAACAGGCATCCTGCTCTAAATGACAGCCCAGGCTGTAGTTGGAGTGAAATCTGTGCCGACTGGTGATGCAAATGTGTCATCTGGTGTCGAGGTGGTGGAGGCGAGCTCTCCAGACAGATGATGTCAGATTTTCATGTCTTACTCACATGAACATGAAAACATTGTAGTTAAAAATATCACACATGGCAATTTTAGATGGCTTTAATGTTAATGCTGGTCCTGTGCTTGTCGCAGTCTAAAGCCTTCCTGCAGACCGCTGCATCGCTAGCTCCTCACATGTACGAACCGCACTTCAACCTCTCCATTCTGTCCGACAAGGTAATGAGAATGATTTCATTAGTAATCTTTCATTCTGATAAATGAAACAGTTTGGGCCAGAGTCATGTTTGTGTCTTTGTCCAGACTGGAGATCTTCAGAGCAGCTACATGGCAGCCCAGAAGTCTGAGGACGCATTTCCAGAACATGTCGACACACAGCAGCTTCTCAAACAACTCCGGGAGCATTTTGCAGCACTGTGAGCATCTTAAATCACAGTGCAGTCTCAGTAATTCAATAATAATGCCCGTCATACAAAATAATGACATTTTTGTAGATATAGGAAACAAAATGCATCAAAGATGTATTTTTTGTTGCTGCTTGGAATTTATTTGTGGGTATAGACTTTAGTTTTTGTTTGCATTTATATACCTGTTGTGTATACACTCACTGGCTTCTTTATTAGGTACACACTGAGTATTGGGTTGGACCATCTAGCTATCATATAATGGTACATGCTGGTCATAAAGGATGGGCATGACCAGCAGCAATACTCATGTAGGCTGTGACATTTAAACAATACACAGTTACTAAAGGTCCTAAAATGTGCCCCCACTGGCAGTCTGAAGTGTTGATACAAGGTAGGATGGATCCATGCTTTTATGTTGCTTATGTCAATAATTGCAACAACATCCAAATGCCACAGAAATCCAAGGTCACTAGACAAAGCAGCATTTTCCATCCTCCTACTGACTTCTGCTGAGTCCATGTGAATTGTAGCTGTAGCCCTAGCTGACAGGAGTGTCACCATGTGTGATCTAATGCTGCTGTTGTGCTGCAAGGTTTGACATGTTGTATGTCCACAGATCCTCTTCTGCATTACTCAGTTGTAACTGATGCTCATTTGAGTTGCTGTTGTCTTCCCATCAGCTCAAACTAGTCTGTCCATTCTCTTCTGATCTCCAGCATCAACAAGGTCTTTTCATCCAGAGAACAGTTGCTCAGTGGACGTGTTCTCTTTTTCAGACTATTCTCCGTAAACCCTCAAGATGGTTGTGTGTGAAAATCCCAGCAGATCAGCAGTTTGTGAAATACTCAGACCAACAACCATGACATGTTCAAAGTCATGCAAATCATCTTAGTCCTGCATCCTCAGGCTCAGTTTAAACTTCATCAGGTCGTCTTGACGATGGCTACATGTCTAAATGCACTGAACTGTTGCCATGTGATTTGATGATTAGATATTTGCTTTAACAAGCGTACCTAATGAAGTGGCCAGTGAGTGTATATTCCATTCTTGGTCAGTTCTGGACACAGTTCAAATGGCCTTGAGTCTTTCTGTTTAGTTAGATGGTTGTGATGGCTTTAACTCATCTGATGGACAAACTATTTTATCCACAACTTAATGGAAAAGACACCGTGACAGCATTAACAAATGGTGTTGACAATTTTATTAACCTGATATTGACACAAAACGTTTTGCCCACAATTTTCACATCATCATTGGAATCCACTCTCTGTAAAGGTGGTTTATCTAATAGTCTTGTAACTTACTGCTGTGTAGTTCTGTATAATAGATTTATATTGTATATTTTAAAAATGCATCTGTACATAACAATGGTGAAGATTTATTTATTACAGTACACTGATTAACAGACATTTTTATAGTTCATTTTATAAGTAGGATGTATTTTTCATATGGTAATGTTTCTTGCCATATAATCCTGACAATAAACATTGACAATGAGTGTCTAAGGTAGAGTTCATTCCTCTTTCAGGCAGGTGAACTCGAAGGCCTTGCTGCCATTTCACAAATCCATTTTAATTCATGGTGGCACGGGGCGTCGTTCCAGCCCTTAAAGGGGTTGTCTCTGGGATATGTGGCTGCACAGTCCTCACTTCCTACATCATTGGGCTCACCATCATTCCAGAAACTGAAACAAACAGGTCACTTTACAAATAATAGAAAACCTCTTCTAATAACACAACATTTATTTCAGGAGAGCTGTACTTCAAGAGGTTTTGGTCTTGTCTCTGTCTCAACTGCATTTAGTCACAGTGTTGTCTCGGTCTCAGAAACAGGTCTCTGGATTTTATGTCAAGACCACAGCTACTGTATATGGTGCAGTTTTATAGGAAGAGTGCTACCCACTGCACCACCGTGTCGCCCTTCTAAGTTATTTAACTGATTTTGATGTAAATACCTTGAAATAGAGATGACCTGTGTTAACTGACGACGGTTTTCTGAAGTTTTCCTGAGCCCACGTGGTAATATCCTTTACAGAATGATGTTGGTTTTTAATACAGTGTCGCCTGAGGGATCGAAGGTCATGGACATTCAATGTTGGGTTTTGGCCTTGCTGCTTACTTTCAGACATTACTTCAGAATCTCTGAATCTTTTGATGATATTATGGACTGTAGATAATTAAATTTATAAAGTCCTTGCAATTGTATGTTGAGAAACATTCTTAAACTGTTGGGACAATTTGCTACTGTGGTGACCCTCGCCTCATCTTTGCTTATGAACAACTGAACCTTTTGGTGATGCTCCTTTTATACCCAATCACAACACTTACCTGTTTCCAGTTGACCTGTTCACCTGTGGAATGTTCCAAACAGGTGTTTTTTGAACATTCCTCAACTTTCCAAGTCTTCTGTTGCCCCTGTCCCAGCTCATCTGGAAAGTGTTGTAGGCTTTAAATTTCACTTCATTAATTTCAGTTCTTCGCTATTTTGCTCATTTTTGTAGGTTTTATTTATTATTTTGTTTGTTTGAAGCTTATTTGGTTACATTTTTTTAATTCACTGTGTTTTATTTGATTTTATTGTTTATTATTTCATTCATTTTGATTATTCTTTTTTAGTAGATTTTCCAGTTCATCTTTTCTTAATTTTGTGTAATGTTTTGTTCTTTTCTTGTTTTTGTTCATTAATTTGACTATTTTATTCATTTGTTCTTAATTTTGTGCATTATTTTGCAAATGTGAAGTGCCTAGAGATAATCGGCGATTATGATTGGCGCTATACAAATAAAGATTGATTGATTGATTGAAATTTTGTATTTGTTTTTATTCAGTTGATTTATTATTTTAGTCCTTTTTTGAGAATGTTTTGGGAATTTTCATGATGATTTATTCATTTTGTGAGTTATTGCCCAGTTTTAGGTCTTGTTCATTATTTTGCTTATTTTTTTTCTGTGTTTTTTAAATATCTTGTCCAGTCTGTGGATTTTTTTCCACACTTCTGTCTTAATTTTTATTCATTATTTGTTTCATATTTTCTTCTTTTTTATGAGTTTGTGCTTGTTTTATTCATTTTGATTTCTTAGTGTTACTTCCATCACTGGCCAAAGCTTCAGAAGCCACTGGAGAGCAGCTGAAGGGCCACCTTTTTAGGTGGTCTTGAGTACAACTATAGTGTCAGTGTATGGGATCGGTTACCCTTCCATCACTACTGTTCCATCCGGCCATTTCCAATGCCCTTCGTCTTCCACATCTCTTGCTCCAATCCAGAAGCCGCTGTAGATCATTGGTCTTCCAGGATCTTGATAATTATTTATTAACTGGGATATGGCCAGCTGAAACAATATAAACGTACAGGCACCACAGTGGATCAATGTTCCATTTTTGTTATATTCATATTACGGTACATTGAAAAAGTCTGCAAACATGTCATTTTGTGTACATTAGAGCAGAGGTGTGTAGTGCTCAAGTACATTTACTCCTTTACATGTACATGACTTTTTCTTTTATCTCTTCTGAGAGTATTTCTTTTACAGAGTACTTTTTACTCTTACTCTGTTACATTTATGGTGGACAAAAGTATACTTTTTCTCAGTTACATTTGTTCACAGCTCAGTGAATTGAAGTAACATTAATAAAATAATGTAAAAAAAAAGACCAAACTAAACTGAGACTGAACAAATGAACTCAAGATTCAAATAATCAAGTCACTTAGCAATAATGAACAAAATAATTAGGTACTGTGCACCAACAAAAATGATAACACGACAATAATCAAGTAAACAAAATGGAACAAAAATCATCAAATTAAATAAAAATGCACAACAAAATCAGCAAAAATGAATAAAACAGCAACAAAATTGAACACAAATCAATGAAACAACAAAATCAGCAAAAATGAAAATGAAGAAACTAAGAAATCTTACAATAATAATTTAATGTACCTCTTCATGTGACGCTGTGACTAATTCCATGCTATAAAATCACTCAATACTGTACTTGAGTTGTTTTTGATGAGGTACCCTTTGACTCCAACTCAACGACTTATGCTTAGGTAAACTTTTACTTGAGTCACTAAAAAGTAACAGTGCTTTTACTTGAGTACTGTTTGTGTCTGTACACCGCTGACAGTAAGTAGAGTTTACCTGTTTGTCTTTGCTGTCTATCACTGCCATGTCCCCACCTTGATTCCTGCAGAAGTCTCTGCTCGCAGGCCAGGATTTACGTGCAATGGATTCAGAGAAGGGAAAGTAGTAACACCGTGAATGCATGTAAGTCCATCCTGGCTTACAGTGTCTGCAGCCTTCCTCTGTCGCCACAGAAAAGGAAAATATGATGTTGTTGACTGCATCATAAGACGCATGCATGCAAAATCTGATGAATGTGAAAAGGTGCTCACGAATCATAGGTATGTGGGATTTCAAGGCTGTAATCTCTGTTTGTAATTTGTCAGCCTGTCTTTCGTAGTCTTTGCTCCTTCTCTTCTGGTGTTCGAGCTCCCACTTGGTGAGCTGCTGGAGACTCATTTCTTTTGCCAGGTTTTTCTTGGCTTCGTCTCTGTTCTGAACGAGACTGTTGTAAGTATCCTGTAGTTTAGCCACTTCAGCACTAAGGTCTGTCACAGTACGCTCTCCACTAGTGAGTCTGTTATCTGTAAAAGATGGACACATTAGTGTCACTGACATGAGTTATACAGTGGGGTAAATAAGTATTTAGTCAGCCATCAATTGTGCAAGTTCTCCCACTTAAAAAGATGACAGAGGCCTGTAATTTTCATCATAGG
>JAQQAE010003662.1:0-19851 GCA_029823295.1 Pseudamia nigra | reverse complement strand
TCTTATCTTTTTAAATGGGTGAACTTGCACATTTTTACATTTCCCAATACTTATTGTCCCCACTGTAAGTGTTTGTGAACTGCTTGGAGTGCACTGCCAAGCACATACTCTGACTCATTATTTCTTAGGATGCCCAGAATTTATTCAGTGATTAAAGCAAAAGGAGGGTATTTTGATGAAGGCAAAGTTTTTGTTTATTTTGACAAAAGTTGGTGTTATTATTGTTAAATTGATGTCATTATTAAATCTTATAAGTACTTATATCAATTTTATTTTTTCTTTCAATGAAAAAATGGCCAGTTTGACATATATATTAAAAAATCTGGGATGGCCTCAAAATTTTCACTGGTAGTGCATACATATTATATATATATCTGTGGCACACACTGCAATGTGTGGTTGTTGAAAATAAATCACACCCAAAACACTTGGCAAAAGACAGGTGCTTTTCTTAACCAAATATGCTGAACTACATTTACTGCAGGGTTAAGACCTTGTGAGGGTCAGAACAGTGTTTTTCAGAAGTGCCTGGACTGGATCAGGGCCTTACATTGGGCATTCTCAGTTGCAGTTGCAGCGCCTGTCTGCTAAGCAGCTGTTTGGGATCAGATGCAAGCCCCGTGTGTCCATGTGAAGCTCAGCAAACCCCACCGATTAGTCCCAGTAGAACCGAGACCGCTTGTGCATTCCAGCAACTTGATCTCATGCGATTTCATCACCAGCGGGGGTAGATGAACGTCAGAGGGGTCTCATCTGGAAAAATATAATTGTTTAGCATTCACCCTAACATTCGAGCTTATATGATGTGTTTTTGAAAGTGACCCTGTAATCTGCTGAAGCAGGCCCTGAAAAGTACTGTATTTGGTAATTTTCTACCTAAAAATGTAAAGTAAATTAGGGCCGCATTTACATCGTTATAATTAAAGTGATATGTGTATAAGGTTTACTTATCATTACGAGCTTAATAAAACTTTGTATTTATCTCTGGAACTTCACATCCACGTATATTATGTAAAACTGTAGCATCAATGATCTAATCTTACTTTCTGCCTTCATTCTACATCACAAATGTCTATGAAAGAAATTAATATAATGCAGGAAGCACGGACTCCAAGAAACAGTCAATACTTCAACTTATAATCTGCAGTTAAATCCTTAAAGCTACTGTACTTGTCAGTCTGTAAAAAATGGGTAAGAAGTTAATTTAGCATTGTTGACTTAGTGTTGATTCTTCCTTGTAGTAGCGTGCATGATGCAACTGAAGCATAGAAGATTTATTACTGCAAACAGTTGGAGCAGGTGGTGCCTCGACCCCACTTTACTTCCTCTCTTTCCTCCCTTATTCTACCAACCTCCCTTTTTCTCCTAATTCCTTAATGTTTACCAATTCCTTTTCAAAAGTGAAGAGCAGGGACACCTTTATTTGGACAAAATGATCTGATAGATATGAACAGAGAAGAAGAACAGACAACACAAGAGTACAGTAAAGCAAAAGTTAATGAAAGGAGACGAGATATGAAAATACAAATGGAGTGGAAAGAGGAAGGTCAGGAGAGGAAGGAGAACAGGAGAAACAGGAATCCAAAAGTGCTTGAATGCCGAGCGCAGCTGCAGAATGGCATTTCATTGGGATCTGTCAGCTCAACTCTGATTGGCCTGACATTGCTAATCCCTCCAGATGTTCAGCATTAACTGATGAGTGCGTGACTGTGTTGTGCGGGAGAAAACAGGGAGGGGGTCTGAGGCTGCTGTGGCCCGCGGGTCCTGGGTAAACAGGGCCTCTCAGGGACCACTGTCCATGGGATCTGGGGAGATTTGGAGGACAGGATCATCCGGCATCCGGGAATTAGGTGGCACAGAGTGTAGATTGTGTCAACAATTTGGAAAAAAGGGGCTGTACACGTGACTTCCCACTCCCCCACCATCTACAGTGGTGATGTTTGTTTGTACATGTAAAGAAATGTTAGCCTTTGGTTACCACAGCAGGAAACAGCAGGAAGCTGCCAGATCACATCTAGAGGCAGTGTCTGCACTAATACTTTCACAATATGGACTTTTTATAAACTTGATGAAATTCAGAAACTGAACAGAACATCATATCCTTTTCTAACATCTTGAAGGGAGAAATTTGACATGATGAGCATTTTTAACTTGTGATTCCAATCTACTAAACTATGATATCAAGTGCTTACAGGTATAGTATGAATGAAATCAAAACAGTTGTCTATAGCCACTGAAGCAAGTACAGAATGCAGTCTATGGTAACACTGAACACCAAGGCTCATTACAAATAGTGCTGGTGTTCTGCAGATATGTTAGAATTTTGTCACTCTCAAGATTGTGGACACTTTGGAGAAAACTGTGGGCTTAAACTGTGTTATGTTCATGTTAAACTCAGGGTGAAACACAGAGGTCAGCAGAAAGTGGTCATGGTCATTGTTCTGGAGATGTAACCCTAAGACCTCTGCTTGTTTTTAAGCAACAGACTTCATATGGATGCCATGACAGGCATGCCTGCCTGCTTTTCTCTCTCCAAAATAGACGAGCAGAATGGAAGCAGCTGCGCTCCGGCCCCTCTGGGATCCATGCCGAAATGAAACTATCAAATGCCTCCGGACCGAGGACAGATTTCTTAATGTGTGAAAGCTGTGCTGTGTTCACAGACATGTTTTGTCTGCACTTTTAGACTTTTTTTTTTCTCTTCACATTGGTGTTGCGCTGTTAAGCAAAGGGGAGCTGGAGGGGGTGTTGTCGTTCTGTTGGGAAATCAACTGGTTAAAATAACTATGCAAGTCCTTGGCAAATGGGGCAGGCTGGCTGGTGTACGGGAAGGTCGGGTGATGAGGGGGTTATGAGGTGGGCATAGAGTGGGGTGGTGAGCTGCAAAGACTTTTCCGAAAGAGCTGGCAGGCTTCCGGCCCCCATCTGAAATCCCGCCACAATTACTCTATTAGCATGCTCAGCTGTGCCTCTGTTTTTCTTTATTCAAGCAACTTATCACAACCGACAAGGCACATGAGGCCATCAGAAAAGGAGCCTGTCAGAGCTCCATTGTGTCCTTAGCCCTCAACCTCCCTGCCTTCACTCAGCTATTGACTCCTACTGAAGCTGTGGATGGGAGCCAGGGAAAAGCCAGAGGGATCATGGGAGCTGCAAGTCCACTTGTGGCACTGGTTGTGATTGACAAAACTCTGGCAAAAGAATAAATCACCAGCGAATTAGAAAACAGCACTTATGCTGAAAGTCAGTTTTTCACCGAGGAAGAAATGTGTATTTCATTTGTACAACAGAACAGGTAAAAAGTAAGCATTCTATGAAATTTCATGTCAAGAAAAAAAATCTAGGCATACATAGATTTTAGTTTTTTCATTTGCTTACATGCTGATAATATCTAAATGGACCATATTTTAATCAAAGCCTCAGCCTGTGGTTGCTAAAGGGTAGTTAACAGTATTCAAGTTAACATTATTAACAAACACTACTTTGTACTATTGAATGTGTTTCTTCCTATAATATTGTAGAAGACCACAACTATTAATCACCTTTCATTGGAAAACACTGTGAATGGTTTAAATAGCAACCTTAGTTTGTGGTGTAAAGTATTTACAATAAATACTGCCATTGCTGCTGCTGCTGCATTCAAATAGATCACAGTTCAACTTTCCCTCCTATTGAATTAGAGAAAAGCTGTCTGTTATTATCTGATACTGTACATATTTTGTTCACCACTTTTCACACCTAAAAGTGTAAAGATTGTGTAAAGAAGTGGGATTAGAAAGTGATAAAGACAAGTCATTCACATCTCACCTGCTTTATCCTGCTGTGGTATAGTGTGTTTTTTGTTTGGCACATGATGTTTTGAATAACTGAAGGCACGTGTGACATTTTCTCATAAAATTGATAAAACAGACAACTGGAGCAAGTTTTGTTAACTTGAGAATGTGACTCCTAAACTGAAGCAGTTTTAGTTTTAAAAAAAAGCAAAATTATTTCCTTAAGATTTTCAGGAAGGTGTGGGTCAGAAATAACTTTCAAAGTCTAGTGAGGTTCATTGCATTGACTGTATGTGCTGATCATCATGAACAGTTCCTATTTCTTTCTATTAGGTTGGGATTCTTATACAGGTAGTTTTAAACCTCGTTATTACAGAAATATTTGTTGATTTTTAGCACACAAGACCCTGTAAATCCCATTTAAAGAGCAAGAAAAAACCATTATCATACATTCACTAGACACTTTATTAGGTAAGACGTTACTAGTACCAGGTTTGACACTCCTCAGAGATTCTGGTTTGTATTGACATGATAGCGTCACACAGTAACTGCAGATTTGTCAGCTGCACATTATACAAATGTCTTGTTCCACCACATCCCAAAGGTGCTCTGTTGGATTGAGATATGGTGACTGTTGAGGCCACTGGAGAACAGTGATTTTATTGTCATGTTCAGGATTCCAGAATGAGATGATTTGAGCTTTGTACCATGTTGCTTTTTTTCTGCTGGAAGTAGTAGTAGATGTACACTGTGACCATAAAGGGATGGACATACACAGCAATACTCAGGTAGGCTGCACTGCTTAAATGATGTTCAATTGGTTGTAATTGGCGCATGTTCAGTGTACCAAGGAAATGTTCCCCACACCATTACACCTGTACGAGCAGCCTGAGCTATTGATGCAAGACAGGATGACCCATGGTTTTATGTTTTTTACATTATATTCTGACTCTATTGTCTGAATGTTGAGAGTCATTAGACAATTTTTCCAGTCTTCTGTTGTTAAATTTTGGTGAACCTGTGTGAATGGTAACCTCAGTTTCCTATTCTTAGCTGACAGTAATCACATCAGGTGTGTCTTCTGCTTCTGTAGCTCATCTGCTTCAAAGTTTGATGTGTTCTGCATCAAGGGCAATCGCCCTTGTGTGAGTACGCCCTTAAATCAGCTTTCTTCCCCATTCTGAGAGTCAGTTGGAAATTAAGCAAGTTATCTTATCCATGTCTATATGCTGAAATGCAATGAGTTGCTGCCATGTTATTTAATAATTAGATATTTGTGATAATAATTATTTGAACAGGTGTACCTAATGAACTGGTCGCTGACTCTATATTTTCAACTGTACTTTAAAGTTTAACTTTTATTGTTTTTACTAACTATGATGGACTTACTGCAACCCATATGTGTTTTCAGCTCCGTAAACCACTGACCTCAGTTACAGCTGGTTATCAACCAACATTGAAGGAAAAAAAAAACTGCTGTCTTTTTCTTTACTTAAAATGGCAATAGGTAAATTCTAGACTTGTAGAAATTGTAACTATTGCCTTCTGCTTGCTTTGTGTATTGGGTTTGTACCTTTTCTCTGTTGCGCGGCTGTATGAATAGATTTGGGTGTGGTGTCTGTCACTAATGTGTTTGACTATTATGCCTCAGTAAACTGTAAATAATGAAAGAGTGTAAGTGTGTTGGTGTGTACACTTTATGTGATGGAGGCATTTGAACATGACAAAATATGTTAATTTGCATATTTGAGTTTCCTGTTTTTGTGTTTTTAGAAGTACATTCAGCATTGTATGTCTACGGTGATGAAAGCAGGTTAAAGCAGCTGATGAGACATGTCAAAGAGTCTTTTTTGTTGATATTGTTGTTGTTAAGGGGAGGAGTTCACTCTTTATGTTATTCTCTGTAAAACGGTTCATCCCTGCACGGTAGGAAATGCTTTTGACAACTGCAGGGCCTGAAGGAAGAAACATTACACTGAATGACTCCAATTTGATTCACGATAGGCTTCTTTATTTGGGAGTAATAATGGGACAAGTGGCATGATGTGACTTGTAAATGTTCAGGGCAGAACAGAGAGGAGACGGGAGCATAAATACAGGCTTCAGTTTGGATCAAACATCACAGGCCACAGATGAAAAAAGCAGATTGTTCACTGTTACACTTTGTAATTCTGTTATGAAAAGGGCTCTGCAAGGGTAATTCTTATTATTATACAGTAGTTATCACCTCAGTTTTTCTATTTTGTTGCCTGTGCTTCCCTTTGGAAGCCAGCAAATACAGTTTAATGAATAAAAGTAAATACATGTCTAATAAGAAGCCTGATTACACTTGTTTGTACTTTCTTGTGTTGATAAAGAAAGTACTAATAAGTTGATACAATACAGCACTGAAAATGACTACAAAACAATATAAAAGGGATTTAGTCTTTTCAGTGTATGACCCCAGTTTGCGCCTTATATTCTTTTTTCAGCAGTGTGTCTTGTTAAGAAGCACCATGTGCAATTACAGCTGAATCTGAAACTTGCTTTGAAACCAATCCATAAATATAACTTATCAGCTTTAACACTGACCTGGGAATTTAGAAAATAAATATTATCACAGTGTTATAACTGCCATCTTTATCATCTTTATCTTTATCAGTTTAATTTGTTATGTTAAAGGTTTCTGTATCAGTGTAACAATAGCTTGAATCCCATATTTTGCCTGAAAATTGTTCAGTATTTACTTTTAAAGTATGACTTCATCTAAAAAGATTATCACAGGCTTCAGAGTTTGATGGCAAAATCTCCACACAATGTTAACACTCAAACATTTCATATGACAAATGCAGTGTTAGTCTCTGGCTTGTGAATAATCATCTGCTCTTAACCTTATATGTGCATGCATTCAAAGTACTTCAAAACAGTGTTTGAGTGGGTTGGTGAGTTTTTTGTTGCAGCAGCCTCTCTGTGACTTTAATGCTCGATTTAACTCTTACATCATTAGCTGGAGCCAGACAAAGTTTAAAAGTTGAAATGGAAATTGAGCAATCTCAACATGAACCGTATTTCATTAATGTGACAAGCTGATAAAATGCCAGCGGGCATGCTCTTGGCTGACAAGCAACACTTGTTACATTCCAACTGCATTAATTAACCCTGCCCGCAACAGAGACTGCTAACAGTGCACAACAGTGGAGCCAGTCGCTGTAGAAAAGCCACAATGTGGCATGTGAAGCACTAACAACACCTCCCTAAGTACAACCTCTAGCTAAGATATAAATAACATGGCTGTCTTTCCTAATGGCAGGGCCAAACATGCTGGTTTTGGACAGGTTTCAATAAGACTTTGATTCTTCGGGAAGTAAAATAAAATCACCATTTACAGCCTCTGACAGCTGGGAGCTGTTTTCCTTTTTTCTCTTTTTTGCATTTTTGCTCCCCATGCCAGTAAAAAGCTCTCATTGGGAAACTGTCATCTTGATCCTCAAAGTGCTGAAGTCCATCAAATTGGCTCCCACTGATGACATGTGTTACCTCAGAGCAATGTAACAAGTTCAGCAAGTGAAGGAAGTGGAGGCCAGAAGGGGAATACCAGCTAAGATATCATTTAAATAGACTTTAGAATTCTTTTATCCATATTTCAGTAGCAGTTTTAAATGACGGTTAATGAATGCAGGATAGAATCAATACAAAAATGATCAGAAATTTATATTTTCTGATCTATATTTTCCAAAGGGTACATGAAATATGTGTATAAAATAGAAACAGAATTTTTAAGACCTACATCTTAGAGTAACTTGTAGTATTTTCAGTAGTGTATTTTGTTTACTTTATTTTAGTTATTTAGGTTTTTTTTTAATTTTACTATGTCTGCTATGTTGGCTGCACAATTTGGTGAAAAAGTCACATCACAATTATTGCGAGCAATATCACACTTTAAATTGACTTGCTTGGCTTAAAATACAGGTTACTCATTTGGAGATGTCAAGTCAAACACAAATTAGCACAGAAATACAAAAAAAACCCATGAACGTCAAGAAATACAAACACATGTTTTACACAGGACCTGTCAACAGACAACAGAGA
This sequence comes from Pseudamia nigra, assembly GCA_029823295.1. Taxonomy (NCBI): domain Eukaryota; kingdom Metazoa; phylum Chordata; class Actinopteri; order Kurtiformes; family Apogonidae; genus Pseudamia; species Pseudamia nigra. Next base: position 12,010 of record JAQQAE010003662.1, on the reverse strand, counting down.
TTGTTTTGTTTTTCTATTCCTGCAGATTAAAACGTCCTAAATCTAGACCTCTAAAGTGTGATTACATATTACTTTTGGGATTTTACATTGTACCATACAATACATTTTGTGAATGCTGCACAGATGGAAGCTTAACTCAAATTTGGGACACAAAACTGAATCTTGAATGTTGAATCATTAGAGTATCACACAGGAGAGCTATATCCTTAGATGTAGACTTAAAAAAAACACAGCATATTTAAGTAAAATCACATCTGGACAGTTCAGAATCACTAGTTAACATGATCAACATAGCAAGAGCATATCAACCCCAAGGGAGGTACAGTACATTATCGTTTATCACATAACACAAAAGTGCCTTCAACCTGCAGAGCAAACACTGTAGTGAAGAAACAATGCACTTAAACTGCACCATCAGTACATTTAGATTATGAAGAAGAGTGAAAAGAGCAGGTCATCAGCTCCAGTAACTAAATGCTGTTGACAGTTCAGTAAAACATAGAGGAACAGCTTTCAATAGCCTGTTGTCAGTGTCCCAGTGCTGTGGCACTGCTGATGACCTTAATGACACTGACTAACACATAAACACTGAGTTTGCATATGGATTGATTTTAAGTTTGCACTTAAGCATTTTGTGTTGTACTGTGTGCTTAGACGTGTTCATATCAATGACATCTGCCTTCACAAAAATGCAGAATGAGGAAATAGATTAAATTTAGATTTTAATTTAAAAAATTGGCCCACTGAGAGATGAAGGTACTTGTTACATGGCTAAAAACAGAACAGGATGTACTTCTGCTCATTGGAGATTTCAGTCAGATTTTAGGACGGACACAGAATTAGTTGTCAGTATGTAGTAAGTATCCAGTAAAATCATTTTTTGGAGGTTGAGCTTATTTATCCTACTGCAGAACCAGTAATTTAGCATTGCTCATAGTTTTCCTTACTGTAAATTAGGGCTACAACAACAAATGTATTTATTTATTTTATTTATTTATTATGGGCAGTGCATAGTAATGAACATCTGCAACAAATACAGCTGTAAATACACCAGATTATAGCACAACTGCTATATTTCCATCCGTATAATTTCCGTCTGTTGTCCCCAGGCAGGTAGCAGTCAAATGACGATTTCCGTTGTGTCATGTGATTAATAAATGACTTGCTATGCAGCAGAGCTGCTGAATTCTGAAATGAAGTTGTGGCAAAAACTCCACCTGCACAGGGAATTTTCTTGAAGATGTATGTAGCAACAAAATATAAACGCAGCACTTTTGTTTTTGCTCCCATTTTTCATGAGCTGAATTCAAAAATCGAAGACTTTTTCTATGTACACCAAAGGTCCATTTCTCTCAAATATTGTTCACAAATTTGTCTAAATCTGTGTTAGTGAGCACTTCTCCTTTGCTGAGACCATGCATGCACCTCACAGGTGTAGCATATCAAGATGCTGATTAGACTGCATGATTATTACACAGGTGTGCCTTAGGCTGGACAGAATAAAAGGACACTATAAAATGTGCAGTTTCAGACAATAAAACACTTTGGTAAAAGGCTTATGTATTATATGATTTTGTCACAAACAAAAACATTGTATATTGAGGTGTGGGATCTGTTGGTAGAAAACAAACAAAATATGCTGTATGTGACCAAATTAAATTTACACGCACGGTGAATATTTTGTCACTTGGAAATGACATTTAATCATGCTGAAGTAAAAGGCAAGCAGCATCTTTATAACAATGTAACTGTGATATTATATGAACATAATTTCAGAGACCAAGTTGATAAAGCAGAGCTAAAATGGAAATAATGAATTAAATAGCATGCTGTGTGAACAAAGCAATTGGCAGAAAAGGTGAAAATACATGTTTATCTTTCATAGAGTGCAAGGCTTTAACTTCAAATACAAGTCTGCTGTATGATTAAGCAGTGTACTACAGTATATATAAAGTTTCTGTCAACACAATATGAAGCAGAACCCAGCACAAATCAGGCAAGATCTTGTTTTAGCAAGCAGTGGAGCTGATTTACCTCAGGAGAGTGTACTTGAAGGATGCTGACTATATCAAATGTTCAGTACAAATCTTCAACTTAAAATGGGTTAATGCAATTTGTCAGACACTCAGACTCCGTCAAGTCCTTACTGCTTCTCTGTAGGTGTAATATTTCCTACCTATACATACAGTCTCCTTCCCTTTCCATCTGGGAACTTCTCATTTATCTTCAGTGGTGGTGACACAATGAAAACAGCAACATGTGGTGCAGCCTGCCACACACAGCAAGAGCGCCCAGCCAGTTTATTGGGAAAGGTGCTCTATTGAATTAAGCAGCCGCTTTTGTTCCTAAACCAATATTGCAAGACTATAAAGGGGGTCAAGGGACGGCAGGCACACAAAAGCCTGCTGTGGAGGTAGAAAAGCCTGCAGGCAGCTCTTCATGAAAGCAGAGTTTGGTTTAGGTCAAAGAAAACTTCTGATCTGGAAATAACAGAACATTCCGGAAGAGCACAGCTGTCCCACCCAGCCTCCCAGCTGCTCTCACTCTGTCTGTCTCTCTGTCAACCTGTCTGTCTCTCCCTGTCTGTGTGTGACTGGCTTTCCAACATTCAAAATGTTTATTTAACATCCTGCTGCTTCTGTCTGCCCATACCTGTCACTTACCTCCAGCTGAGTGACACGAGGCTGTGAAAACTGGTGCATGTTGTCAATCAAAAGTATTTTAGCTGAAGACATTGGTATGAATGCAGCATCATTTGAAGAAAGAGGTAAAAAAGTAGAATCTGTTTAAGTAGAAGTTTAGGGTTTAGTTTATAAGTTAAAATGTCTTCCATCAGAGTCTAAAAAAATGAAACAACTTAAAATCACTGGACTGCGTGTGAAAAGACAGCATTCAAGAAAAACTCAGCATTGTTTCTTAAAATCACACGACCTGCTCTGCAAGTTTAGCTATATAGATGAATACTAAATTATCAGGTGTGGTATCATCCTAACTCACCTGTACAAGGTTAAAAAAATGTTGATAATAATAATGTCAATTAAGCCTATCCACATTATTGTCTCTTTGAATTTTTTTGTCACAATCGCATGAAAAACCTCCTAACTATTGAAGAAACAAATAGATGTGCTGCACATATGGAAAACTTTGTTGGTGTTGGATGAACAAAGGTCAATTGAAACGATTATAAAAGGATTTGTGTGCATCTGTGGCTACATCTGCTGTACACTTTTAGCTATTTCACTTCTAATAGCTGGGTTTCAGTCTGTAGATGGCAGGTTTGGTTTATTGAAATGTTATCAGCAGAGGTGGGTAATACCCAAGTACATTTACTCAGTTATATATACTTGAGTATTTTTCTTTTTTAAAATGTGCTTCTGAAAGTACCTGTTTTATAGAATATTTTTTACTCTTACTCAGTCACATTTATGGTGAAAAAAAAATCTATTTTTCTATATGGCCCTAGCTTCGTGAGTAGGAGTAAAATGAACAAAAACAAATAAATAAAGCGAGACTAAACAAATGAGCACAAAAGATTCAGGTAAATTAAAAATTAACAAAACAATCTGGTAAATTAACAAAAATGAACAACCTAAGCAACAACATGAGTGCAATGAATAAAATAATTACGTTAACAAAAAGGAAGAAAGAGGAAAATAACCAACAAAATTGAACAAAAATCCAAACACACAACAAAATGAAGAAAAAAATTATGATTTCTTCTCCTTTCGGCTGCTCCCCTCAGGGGTCGCCACAGCGAAATACCAATGATTCGCATGTTTGATCTGGCATAGTTTTTTTTACGTAGGATGCCCTTCCTGACACAACCCTCACAACGAGCGACAATTAAAAAATTTTGCGACAGAAAATAAGCAAAAATTAAGAAAAGGTTTTTTCTCATGTCTGACAGTAAACTGTGTTTAACATCATATACTGTATTTTAACATTTACCTTCTTCTGGATCTGACACTTTATCGATGACATTCACCATGATCAAATTCAATAAATGAGACCAACTAATTCCATGCTGTGAAATTAATCACTGCTTGAGTAACTTTTTGTGAGATACTTTTTTACTCGTAAGTACCTATTTTTAGGAATATGAGTCATTGTAATTATGAGTAACAATACTTTTACTTGATCATTGTTTCTGTTTACTGTCAGCAAAATGTACTGTGAACAGTAAGTGATCTCAGTCTGTGTTTTACTATTACATATGATGCTTTTGGAATTACTTCATTTGTTAGTCTGTGTGACAAATTTTCTGTTGTGATATTTGTGGTTGAACACATTTTACCCACTATATACAGTATTATATACTCTTGTCTTTTTTAATCTACAGCAATGAATCCTATTCTGTAACCCGTAATGTCGCTGCTTTCTTTAAGAACGCATTTTTAGAAGGTCAACTTTTCATGAGCTCAGGAAAACAGGTCTGTTTTAAGCATTATGAGTGCATTTTCCAGTTACTTAAAGAGGGCTTTAAGAGTTGATGAGGCCTGTGAAGGAAAATGTCAATGCAACCTGTGAAGGACCACTTCATCTTTCAATGTACTGCAAATATTTAAAATCAGCACTTGAAGATACATTTGAAGATACTGTATATGATAAAGGAATAAAAACTTATCTGGAAAGTAACTAAAGTTGACAGTTGTACTGGAATTAAGATAATAATATTTACATGTGAGAGGTGGTGGAGTCAGACTATAAGGCGGCATAAAATGGACGTTTTCCAGTAAAGTCCAAGTACCTTAATTTTGTTCTGGAGTAAAACTAGGAATGATTGACATGTACTTATCATTTCTGAGCATCATCCCAGTTAAAATTAGGAAACAAGATAACTGTTGGCCTCAGTTTGCATTAATAAATCTTGACGTTACCTATTCACAGAAAAAAAAAAAAAGTGTTACTTTTTTTTCTTTTTGACAGCTAGATTAGCATTGCAGTATTCTCTTTTACTGCTGAGAGTTTTTGGGGAGAGGGGTTTAAGTCTGACACCTCATGGATATCCATTTTTGATTACAACTCCGTTTCTTTTGATGTTTTTTATCCTTTAATTAGAGGAAGGGATTACTTCATCTTTTTCAACTTATACCAAGCACCATTCTGAGTGTTTTCCTCTAGGTGGCATTTTGGCCATGAACTCGATAGCACTCCAAGTAAAGAGCCCGCAGGCCTGGACGTGCTTTGGCATGTATATGTGTCCCATGAACTTTCTATGTGCATTATGCAAGAGCCAAGTGATGAGATCCAAACAAAGTGAAGGATATTCACTTCACTTACAGCTTTTGATAAAACTTAAATAGGTAGTGTGATATCACATGATTGGTATTTGTTCATGTGTCTTCTGTGTTTCTCTGGAACATGATTACTAATTTCTTCTCAACACTAAGGAGGCATTTTCCTCTATGAAATCACAGTGTCTAAATTCTCCAGCAGTGCGCCATGAACAAAAGGACGTTAATTAATGATTTGATCTCAGTGATGGTCCCACATCACACAGGTGAAGATAAGTTTTGAGACGGAAGGCTCGGGGGCACAACATGTGGGTTTCCCCCTTGTTTAGGACTGTCAGAAGGGAAAAAGCACCAAAGCGTTTGAGCCCAGCTGTTATCTCGACTTCACCAAGGAGCTGTTGTAGATAAAGGAGGAAGTGGTTAAAGTGGTCTAAGGCGACTGCGTTCCTCCTCGTAATCCACCACACACAGTTACAGCAGGTTGCAGGTGCATGCGTATGATGGTATGCACATACACAGATTTTGCCAAATCTTCCTGATAGTCTATCTTTAGAACGTAGGGGTCCACAACGTGATAGTGAACAATATGGTGATTTGCTGCTAGGTTTCTTGTGCGTGCAAAGATCTGCACGGTGATTTCTGTTTGCATAAAACCGTCACCTGCTTCCGCCCTCATGACCTGACATGAAGAGGTGGACATGGTTGATGAGTATCATCTTCAGAGCATCATAGTCCCTCAACAACTTTAAATTGACTTAAACTTGTTTCAATTGAAAAAGTTAACTTTGAAAAAGTATTTTACACATAGATAAAGGGTAAAAAAAATTTCATGTTTGATGTGTAGCTTGCTCTTCTGACCTCCTTTAAAGGACTGAAGAGTGCATAACAGTAATTTGGAAACTATTTACACAGTTAATCAACATGGTTCTTACTAAACCCATGTATTTCGGTACATAATCTCTGTTTCTGAACCAAAAATAAATAAATTTGACATACTGCAGATGATCATTTTAGTGTTCGTCACAAGATTTTTGCCTTTCCTTAAAATCCAGAATGCTACAGTACCATCAGACAGCAGCGTTTGCCAACTCCCTTAGATTTACAGGACAAAACAGCTGTAGTTAAGGGTGAGAAAAGTTGATAGTTTGTCAAAAATATTGATAAATTGTGTATGTGTGTGTGTGTGTGTGTGTGTATGTGTGTCTACATATATACCCTAAACCAAACCAGCGCATTTTCCCATAAATAAAATTCTTAAATAATAACATATAATGACATATAGAACAATTTCACAATGTTTTGTATTGATGTGACGTTACTGTAGGTTACTGTAACAGTTTTACATTAACAATATTGTATATTGTTTTGCCTCATTATCTTTAAATGTATTACCCTTAATACATTACACTTCAATCTACATAACAGGTAATAACCTGTTATGTAGATTGAAGTGTCTACATAACATGTAATAACCTGTTATGTAGATTGAAGTGTCATTTCAGATTTTCGCCATCATTGATACCGAGCTATTATTTGGTTATTACTTTGGTTAATACATGGCATTATTAATTACCTGTATTTATATAAACCTTTTGATGTTTTTTTAATCAGACTAAAAGCCTCGCACTACCATGTTCTTACCAAGCTATAAATGTTAATTGTGCTGATATTTTCTTTTTGATTCCTCTTTCCAGAATTTCTGGCAGGTGCATTGTCATTTCTTAATTCCATGTGTATCCTCCCAAATTACGTATGTCTGTGTTGTAATGAGGCAGTGACGTATTCACATTTGGCCTCATATAATCGCATCCCCTCTACCCAAATAGAAATGTATAAAAAACTTTGGTCATCTTTCAAAATCTCCTCAAGTTCAAGTAATTAGATTAAGCACATTGACAAATGATTGTTGATTGATAAAGGAGTGAAAGCTGTGAGCATGAAGCACCAAAAGTAACTTGGATTTATTGTGAAGCAGCTCAGCATTATGGTAAGCTGTCTGCCTGAGAAGCGGCATCCCTGAAGAGGGAGAATTAAATAAGGGGATTTATCCACAGACACTAATCATTCCCAACTCAGAGCATTGGTACAAAAAGGAAAGAATGTGTAAAGAGCCCAGGGACACAAAGGCTTCTGGGTGATCAAAAGAAGAATTAAGGGTGACTTCTTCTACTGAGCCATTGTCTGTGTGTTTCATGAAGTATCACTCTCTGCAAAGAAAAGGGGGGGAAGAGGGGGGATCAAGGATTTCTTGAATTAAAGAGCTTCTGCGCTTTTCTCTCTCACCTTTTAATCCACCACCTCTCTCTTGCCACTTTTTTTAATTTCTCCTTCCACAAATAGATCCACCTGTGCTACAAAGTTGGCATGACACACACACTTGTGTGTGTTGGGGAGATTTCCAAACTCGACTTCAAAAAGCTGCGAGTATGGGGAGGACTGGGTGGGCTCATTGCAGATGTGTGTATGTGTTTGAAGGGTTGGTTCATGTGTGTTTTGGGCAGAGAGGGGGGGGGCGGTTCAGAGCCACCAGGATAATGACCATGACAGCCGCCCAACAGACTCACCCCCCGCTGTCCTTTTAAGTCCTTGTGTAAGGTTTGGCTTCGGCACCCGCTTTGAACTGCGACAATGATTCCTGATCGCAGTGGAACTCCAGGGATTTTTCATCCTTTGGGTTGGGATTCACATGTCCAAGAGGATTTTGGCTGCTCAAAGTTTGTCCTTCTGACCAGTGGACAATGAAGATCAATCCCTCTCAACTTGATTAGCCATCCGTTACACTGAAAGATGCACACAGAGACCTCACACCTGACTTGTTGTTTAGCCAATTCTATCAGTTCTCAAAGCATAATGCAATTAAGTGTGAAGCCTAATCATTGTTTAATATTTCATGGCATTAGACTGGATTGAATACTTTTATGCAAATATACATGCATATGTTTTTGCAAATTACTTTCTTGCAATATTACAAGCTGTTTACAATACAAATGACAATGGATATTCCACTAATATTTCTGTTGGTTTGCACTGTTTATAATACATATTTTTAAAAAATGGCTGGAGATTCTTGTAACATTTGCTTCTTTGTATCAAAATAAAATTTTTTCAAGGTCACCATACTAGGTCTTGGAGTTACAATATGCATGCACACAAAAACTGTTAATGGTCATGTCTTTGATTATGTTCAAATGTAGGTCTGCTTGTCCTTAGGACCAGAAATATGAATGTTTCTTGTGACAGTACACCTCTACCACAACCTTGCAAGCTGTTGGCTAGTCAGTTTGTGTCCAACACAAAAGGGTAAGAGATTGTGTGTCACACACAGCTATAAAAACCCCACCTGGAACACACATTATGTATGTGCTGTACAGATGCCCAAAGAAGGCTATAACATCAACATATCCCACATTAAAAACTGGAAAATGGCTTAAAAGTGCTGTCTATGATGATGGCAAAATAGCTAGTAGCTGATCATTTGTGGTGGACTGATACATCATAAATGATGATGACCTGCCATTCAACAGGGCTTACAACCTCACAGTTGTCAAGCTACGATGTCTGTTCTTTTCTTTTCTGGACCAGATGTTGACAGAATCAGAAATGCAGGATGTCTGTGTTGACGGGCAGCTGTCTAATCGTATACCATGGGCCACAACAAACCACGGGCTACTATGTAGTTTGCCACCAATGTCTTTCATTCAGAACATCCTGTTAGAATAGAAATTTGTCTGTTTAGATGTCTGCATCAAATCTGGAATACTGTACTGTCATATCTGAAGGAATAGTGAAATTGCATGCTTGTAAATATGACTGCAGAATCACTTTCACAGGATTTTCAGTATTAGATTTAATTTCTTAGTGGTACTTGCAGAGGTTGCAATATTTTGCCACATTTGGTTATTTTTTCTGAGAGCATACACTCAGTGTCTTTGGTAAAAAATAAAAATAAGCCCACTCCAGAATCGGAGTTGATGTTGAATTTATGAGGATAATCAAGTCATGTGGGTTTGCCAGAATTTTTACAGATGCAGCCGATACAAAAAATCTTCCTGTTGAGTTGGGAGTGAAATCCATGGGCAGGGACTGTCTAGGGGTCCACCTTTTTGTCTTCATTATTAAGATATGATGGCAAATAAGTCTGGGTAATGTCTGCCATGCTAGACTTTAATTGATAGATCTATGAAAGCTCCCTTTATATACTCAGTTAGACCGAGTCAGACATATGAGATTTTTTCATTAAGCTAGGATTCAATATAAATTCATCCAAACATCCTTTGGCCTGTTGCACTCCTGCACCACCACCTCTTTTGTCTAAATATTGTAATTTCTTGACTTTGACTCCAAATTAGCTCCAGAATGTCAACCTTATTGACCTCAAAATATCAATTGAGAAACCAACTTGTGATGTCTGGTTAAATCCTGTCCACTAATATACACAGTCTGTGGTTGAAATGGATATATCAAAAATGATGAAAAGCAGATTTCAAATGGTCTATTTGTCATTCCTGTTGTTGTTCCATATGTGTCCCCATGAAGTACTCCATCATACCACATCTGTCAAAATGGGAGCAGTGTTTCCCAAAATCCTGTGAGTCATATTGTGCATTTTAGGAAGGCACAGTCCTGCTGTATTGAAACCAGACACAGAGGTCAGCTTTTTCAGTTGTTAGCAGCATCCGTGTATACGTAATTTTCATCATGACGCATCCCCTCCAGTCTCTGTAAAAGAAAGTCATCAACATTTCTGATCAAACAGGTTAAATAAAACAAACTAAGTGAGTGTGTATCCTACACATTGGAAAGTACAGATCAATTTTAGTTTGGCAAAGCAGTTATAAGTGTGCTTACAAAAGCCATATGTTGAATGCTGGATGTCTGACAAAGATTTGAGAGCAGAGCCATCTCATATGGGTTTGTGAAGCTGCAGATGGTGTATTCTGATGGCCAAATATATTACCACAGAGCTGCCAAAACTGTTTTTTTAAAACCATAACAGCTTTAACATATTTGCCTGAGACTACTCAGAAAATGCTACGGTGGTGCAAAGAGATGAATAAAATATGTGGATCCCTTTGGACTCATGAAGGTTGTGGTGAAAGTGTTTCAGTCTTTATCAATGATCAAAAGAATTTTAAATCTGTATATTCAGCAATATTAAGAAATAGAACACAAAAACAGACCAAAATATTAAACTTGTCTATTGGTATATCAGCTGTAAACCAGTAGCTCCATATACTGAAGACAGTCTGCTCTGTGTTTAAATCTACTGACTCACAGTGTAATCATTTGTGAGCAAAGATGTAGGAAATCCCCTGCATTAATGCATCTAGTCATGTAACAAATTGGTGTAATTGCTATTGTGGTTGAATAAAAATTGTGGTTAGATGAGCAACTTTTGTATTTTTCTTTTCCAGAGCCGTATTGACTCTAAAACAAACACTTATCTCTGTGGTGAGTTGTCACAAACTGCAAACCTCTGGGGAGGAGAATAGTGTTATCTGTTGAGAAGGATTCATTGTTGATTGCGTGGACTGTATTAGTATTCCACTAGAATGTAGTATTTTGCTACTTATGTGCCATATATTATTAGTGTTAAAAGGCTTTAATGGAAATGATGTATGTACAAGAATGCATGCACAAAATCATAAGAACACAAAGACTTTAGAAAGTGTTGCAACTTTCTTTTTTTGTGGATCTGATTTTATCATTGTACTACAGAAAATTGCTCATGCAGCCATCTGGATGCAAACGAGGCCCTTTGACAAATTACTCCAAACTTTTGGTTTGAGACATTTCCTGCCTGTTTTGAATACAAACATGTACACATGTTAATTAGGTTGCAAGGGGCGGATGCTGAGAAGAGAGAATAAAAGAGTTATTTGAGAGAACTGACAGTGGTTGAGAGAGAAAAATGCTGCTGCATAATCAGAGCAGGATGCAGGTCATGATTTTGCTGGTGTGGGGCTAAATATGAGGTAAGCAGGAGCCTGGTGGGGATCGACAACAGATTAGAGTAAAACAGTCACTATCAATCAAATGTGGCCAAAAAGCAAATTTTTGGGTCTATTTAGCTGAAACAGATAATTTTTTTTCCCTTGTTGTCTTGCAACTACTGTGTTAAAAAGTGTAAAATATTGAACATTACCAAAGGAAATTTAGATGTAACCATCTTGCTATCATGCAATAGCTAATTAAACCTTATTTATGGTCACATCCTGTCACATTTATAAATATGAGATTTAAATATACAAATAGATTTGTCAATGGTTTCACACACCTTCTCCATCAGTGTTACTTAAATTTTTTTAAAATAATTTTCAGCATTGTGCATTAATCCTGACCACATCCAAACTGTGAAAGAACACATACTGTGTGAAATTATGTAGTTAATGAAAATATTAAATGACCTAGAAGATGTCCCAAGACCAATCACTGTCCCAGGAAAGGAAGACAAACAGCTGCAAGTGGATATAAAAAGTCTACACACCCCTGTTCAAATGCCAGGTTTTTGTGATGTAAAAAATGGACACCAAGATAAATAATTTCACAACTTTTTCCACCTTTAATGTGACTTATAACCTGTACAATGCAATTGAAAAACAGACTGAAATCTTTCAGGGAGGTGAAGTATTTCATTAACCCCAAATAAAGTTCAGCTGTTGTAGGATTTTCCTGACATTTTTGTAGCCACATCTTCCAGCACAAGCCATGGCCCGCAGAGAGCTTCCAAAGCATCAAAGGGATCTCATTGTTCAAAGATATCAGTCAGGTGAAGG
>JAQQAE010003661.1:0-19853 GCA_029823295.1 Pseudamia nigra | reverse complement strand
CAGGTTTTCTTTCCAGCCACTCACTAAAGCAGGTGTTTTCACTGAACTGCAGTCAGTGGGAAGGAATTCAGTGAAATAACCTGCAGAAGAGACTGGTTGGAAAGAAATGTGCAGTGTCTCGGCCCTTTGTGGCAATGATTGGACACCCCTGGGCTATACAAATAAAATTGAATTGAATTTACAATGATGACCTGGGCACATATGGAGACAGACAACCATTCACATTCATACTTAGGGGCCCTTTTAGGCAGTAGGGGCAAGTTAACCTAGTGCATTTTTTGGTTGTGGGAGGAAGCTGGAGTACCGGCAGATAACCCATGCAGACACGGGGGAGAACATGCAAACTCCACACAGAGAGGGATGCCACACTGGGATCAAACCCAGAACATTTTGCTGTGAGGGGTGAGTGATGTCTACTGCACCATCATGTCACCCGCTGATCGTCCATAGAAGCATGCGCAGACACTGTCACATTACTGAGTCCCATTGTGAATTGTTGTGATTTGAATTTCTCATTTTAATTTTTGGATGATTTTGAATCCAGCCCTCTGTGGGTTGAGGAATTTCACTGTTCTCATCAAAGTACACCATGTATACCATTTTTAACTATGTGATTGACTGATTAGATCCTTGCAATAACAAGTTGAATAATACCTAATACAACAGCCCATGAGTATAAAATACAAAATAAAGAGCATCTAACCCAAACCTCAAACTTACCGATTTGTCCTTAAGCTAGAAAAATTAAGGCATTTCATCAGTTAAATATTTCATCCTAATGCTTGCTGTGTTAAACGTAAGCCTATGATTCTCCTTAGCTCTTTTACTCAGAACACTAACGGGCTGTCAGATGATGCAAAGGCAGCACTCCTAAAGGGTAAGCATTAGTGACAGAGGAATACAGAGCAACACTGAAAAATGAGCAAGAGCAAAAGAGAATTCATCAATTGGGTTATTAAGAGAAAAGGGCATTTCAGTCTGACAGGGGGCAGAATAGCAGTGCTGGTAAAATAATAATAAAAAAGCAGAGGCACTTGAAAGTATGATTGGTAACAGATTCCCTTGACTTCTCTCTTACAAATAAAGTATAACCATTCCAGACTGCCAGTGTGAAAAGGTGAATAAATCTGCTGCATACTCATTGGAGCTAGCGCTAGAGGACACACGTTTCAGAGGCAAACTAAACAAAGATGTGCATGATTTCCACAGCACCATTTTCACAGAATCAAGTAGCAGAGCAGAGATTAGTTTGACAAACATAAGAGCATCCCTGTGTAAAAGCAGGATCTTTTCTCTCTTTAAACATTCATTGTGGACTGTAGCTTCTTTGGAGCGCTTTAGGCAGAATATAATTTGAATCATCTGCCTGATTAGCCTGACCTTGGGAACTGCCTTTATTCCACTGGGTAACTGACTGCAGCTGAAGATTGGTGTTAAGTTTCGTCAACAGCCCTCGGAGCAAGTTGAGAATATGTTAATTAACTCATTGATTGAGGTGGGAGGTTCATTTTAAAAGCAGAAGTCCAGGTCTCTGGTGTAGAAAGACACAAAAAAAACTGCTGTGCATATCAATGGCTATCAGTTGCTTCTGCAAACTATATTCTTCAACTCCAAGGACACAGTTTTTATCTGTTTCTTATTGAGGCCATACAGAATAGACCACTCAAGGATGTTTTTTGCCCTTAATTCTCTTGCATTAATTACTGCATATATGGTACTTGCAAATTTCGTGGGGATGGACAACTGGGAGTTTGGATTTGAGCTCATTTATAAAACTGGGTTAAACTTTTATCAGCGGTGCCATTGCTTTATATGCACCGGGAAGTCAATTAGCTGCAGGTTTCAACATTCAAATGTATTTAAAATCCATTTTCTTTAGAGGCCTTGGTGTTTACTTTGTCTCATAGATGTCCAGGATGTATGAGGCATGCCATCTGGTATTTTGTGCAATCACGTTTGTGTATGTGTGTGATTGTTTTTTTTTCCCCACTCCTGCTGCAGCTCTCCATCATTGGATTGGCACTCTGTTTGGTGGATGGGCTTCCGAGTCAAGCAAGAGGTAATTGAAAAGTGCAGAAAACAAATCTTTGCAATCACATTCCAAAGGCTTTGTCCTCTCCCCGTGCAGGGAAATGTGCTGATTGCAAAACAAAGCACGTCACAGTTTGCATCAGATAACACTGCTAATGTGTAGAGAAAATCACCAAAGCCGGTCTTTGTGGAATTGTCACAAGGCATTTTCAGCTTTGGATTTTTTTCCTGCCTTATATTAAAATATGCATATAAACTCCAGCAAAGCAAATCCAGCCTTCATATGCAGATGCTTTTTTCAACTGTATTCACCCAGTTTCACAGGCTGTCATTCATTATCTTAAAATAAAAGCTAACCATCACACACTTTGACTGTAATAATGAAGGCTGCTCAGATGTGTCAGCTTGCTCAAGGTTACCACCGTGCACACACATGCAGACTTCAATTTTAGCTATGGTTCTTTCAGCTCTTTGTGATTTTTTCATTGTTATGTTTGCATCACCTGTGTCGATTCTTTAAATCTTCTACTGCTGAAACATACATTTTTGTGATCTTTAAAACACAGTAAAAGAATTGTGACAAGTAGTTGATTAATTAATGTCTGAGGTAAATGATGTTCATTTTTCATACATCCCAAGAGTGGTACTTTTTCAACATTCAAATGATCTTGTGTGTCAAAATTTACTCCGTCACTCTGTCCTGATCAATTCATTGCTGTCAGCACTGTCAGAATATGAAACACAGTCAGAATTATGATTAGATTTATCTACACATATGTGCACAAACATACCGGTAATGTTAATTTGACTTGTGAGGTTAGTGCATTGTAGTAATACAGACGGTAAGGTATTACGGCTTGTTTTTCACATCATTCTTTTTATCTGTATGTTCTGCAGCAAAATGTTTTGAATTGCTTATTTTTGTGGTGACATTTATGTTAATTTCACATCTTGCGTTGACTCATATCCTGTGTCTGCCTGCCCTCACAAAAACAAAATCCAACAGAAATTCAACACTGAATATCCTTCACGAAAGCTCATATTACCCTCCGGTGATTCAAAAAAGTCCCATACTTGTCATTAAGAGGATTTATGGTTAGATTCAATGACTTACATACAGAGCAGCATATTCAAAAAACAAGTTCTGTGAAGAAATTTACTAACATGCTGCAAAATGCCCTTTTCTGCATAAGTACTATAAGTGAAAATATGTACAATGTGTGTGAATATTAGCAAGAGACTGTCCTCTGGCAACGTTGCACACTAACTGGAAGCACAGCCCGCTGATCTTGTGTGACACGTCAAACGTTCATGTCACTACTAACCCTGCATTAGTTTTCCTTATGTTATATTTAGAATATTTTCATGACTTTTCTCGCTATTCTAGCCTTTTTCCACATGGTAATGAAGTGCAATTAAAACCTGCCAAATTCCCCTGACTAAAATAGTGATATTTATGCAGGTGCCATGTCACTGTGGTGCTTTTAGTACATTATTTTGTATTCAAAATGACAGAACAAATTAATCAGTGGAGGCAGCACAAGGTTGAATCACTGGACCTGTTTGAGTCCCACAGGCCCCTTTCACACCAAATGACCTGTGGTTTTTGAATGAGTGCCATTCAAGTTCCCTGGAACTTTGGTTCCATCTAGTGAACCAGCCAGTGTTTACACAGATTTGGAATTCAGGTATTCTAAAGCCGGCCGCACATAGAGAAACGCGACTGATCCCAGCTCAACTCTAAGTTCGGTCGGCTCGTGCATGATCGAAAGCACTTCGTAGGCAGCTGCAGATTAACACCACGACTCACACCTGGGAACTGGCGCCATCTATTGACAGTAAACATTGATTATGTTGTGACACGTGTCCATCAATAATAAAAGTCGCCAAGTCAAGTTGTGACCGCCGCACATTGCCGAGACTGAGTCCTGGCAAGTCAACATGTTGAATTGCCATGATTTCTGTCAGGACATTAAGACTGAAAAATCTGGGTTGGGAAACGCCGCACATCAAACCAATTTCCAGTTGAGTTGAGACGAAGTTAGTTGCGTTTCTTCTTGTCTTAATGAAGGACATGTCATCATGGGGGTAGAGCACAGTGAACAACAGACCATGATATGGCATCTTATTCTCACATACAGCATGACTTTTTGACATCCTCTTTGGTAGTCTTACTAATCTGGAAGTATATTTTAGTTTATTTCAGTTCATTTCCCAATGTATTTAAGTGAAAACCTCCATCAATGACATGCCTACTTTGGGTCCAGGTGAGAACCAAATTTTCAGGTTCCAGACCTTTTTTTTTCCAATGTAAATGTGCTAGCCGGTTCAAAATTAGGTTTGGGAACAAAAACCAGCATGGAGTTCTGCCGGTGTGAAATCCCTAAGAGTGGCATGATGTCTATAACAGGAAAGGAACACCAAGAGCTACTTCTGCTGCAGAGGATAAAAAATACTGGATGGGTTTTGATGACGGTAGCCCTTGGGCCAAAGATGAATCCATTAAATTTTGGAGAAGTTTCTGGTCAGGATGCATATTCTGGGTACATTTTTCACATTCTTTAATATTGTGTGATTTTTGAGTGAGTTTTTGCATTGTCCTGTTAACAAATGGACAAACGAACAGATCAACCAACAAGATCACATACGTAACCTGGTGATTATGTTGGCTGGCTGGTCAAAAAAAATTCCAGTTTGGGTGAACAACATTCTTGGCGGAGGTCTCTAAGTGCCCTCTAGTTTACTAAATAATCCCATACATTTTCTTTCACTGTTCAGATGTCTTCACTATTAATGTACAATGTTGAAAATACAGTGTGATAATGTGGATTAAAGGAGGCATGAGGATGTGGTAAAACCAAAGGACTGTATACACTGTGTGATCATGGCATTAAAGGCATAGTTAAAACATGACAAAAATACCCATCTTTCTCAAGAAAGCAGATGTTCACACAGCAGATGTGTTTCCTCCATAAACACAAATTGTAGTGGTATGAACACACAAACATAGGATAAGGCTACAACACATTCTCACTCGTCTTGTATATAAATGTTACTTTCACAGTGGTTGAGAGAACGCTGCTCCTCAGATACTCACTTTGACCACCTGGGATGATGGTGTCTGACAGTAAACATGTGGCAATCCTTTGCAGTGCAGCACTAGCTCCATCTGTTGGTACAAAATGTAAAACCTCATTGCCTCTGAGCTGAGCTTATTGTGATGAAAGATGGCTAGTTTTTCTTGAAAGCAAGACATTTTGACCACCTTATTGATTTTGTGTATCAAATAGAAAGTCTGTGGAACAACCAAAAAGTACCAAATTTTTTATCTTAGGTCAGCTTGTTGCTTATACATTTTCAATTATTACATTTTCTAATAATCATTTTTATTTAATCAATTGATGTGTTTACATTTGTTATATATGGTTCTTTTTTCCGAAAGCCAAATCTGAATAAATCACCTGCAGTGACCCTTTAGTGGTAAAGGAATGGCCAATTGCATATTTTCTCAGGAAATCACAATTTAGTTTCTGTTGTCTTTATTGAAAGAGTGAAAATGGAAACTGATTTGATCATCTCTTTATGTGAAATTGAAGCAGTTCTGAGATGATCAAGGTCAAGATTTTTATTACATTACACTTGCAGAAAACCTACTTCACTGCACAGATGTAATAGGTGGATCAAGTGTTCCCATGTGTTCCCCACAGCTGATGATTTCATTTTAATGTTTCAATAAAGCCAGAGGGACGGTGCCCTATTTCACTATACTCCATGAGAAAGGTACATTGTGTCTGCAGTGTGTAATCTGCATCTTCCATGAACTTATACCTCCAAAAACAGCACATGTAACACATATTTGTTATTTTCTCAGTATATTAACATATATATTCTGAGAGACGGCTCAACACTTCCCCAAGCCGTTGCATTTCTATTCATGTCCAACAACGAGCAAATTTTCTTCACAGTTTCTATCTAAAAACGGAAAATAGCAAGTTTAAACCACCTGCTCAAAGTTGGTGATGCCTGTTTTGATGTTCTTATATATGGATAAGCTTCATCCCTTGGTACTGCCTAGGAAGCACGTCTATTACATCTGTTGCCAGAGTGATTGTATAATTCCTGGGAGTGAGGCTGCTTCTGGACTGTTTCTTTTCTTCAAGTGCGTGGCTCTTGCACACAATATTTTACAGATGTCAACATAAAACCTGCTTGTACTTAAGAAGAAATATGTAGTTTTTTAAGCAGTTGAAAATGTATCAAATCAGCATGCGCATCAAAAGTCGAGTAAAGAATGAATGGTTACAGTGTCTGCCTTTAAATGCTTACCACAGAGATTAAATTAACCAACATACTGTATTAATAACTCTATCCAATACTGAAAAATATCTTAAAATTCTACTATTGTACAATTT
Organism: Pseudamia nigra; assembly: GCA_029823295.1. NCBI lineage: Eukaryota > Metazoa > Chordata > Actinopteri > Kurtiformes > Apogonidae > Pseudamia > Pseudamia nigra. The sequence goes on along the minus strand of JAQQAE010003661.1, from coordinate 13,410 downwards.
GTGTGGCAGAAGTAGGGAGATGTGCCTTTATATTTCAGCAATGCAGATGTAACAGCTAGAGAGCATAGTTGTTTCCATAAATTACGGATGTTCACTTGGAGACCAGGTAAAGTTCTAAACCCTTTACTTTTCACTTAAAAGTTCAATATTTTACCATTTTACAGGTAATACTGAGTATTGATAATTGTGCACCCATGCTGGTTTAAAGTGCATATAATTTCAAAAGCTGCAGGGCATGATGACATAGTAAACATATATCTATTATTAATCTTGCAATTATTAATTTTTTGCATTACACTCAAGTCACTTTAAGATTTAATAACCACTGTGCTGCTTTAGTTGTGTTGCACTTGTTCAGATTGGGTCTTTATATTTTAACTCTGAATAAAATGGCTTCTTACAAAGTCATTAAGATGCTATTTGGTTGCATATAAAAGTAGAAAGTGTCCTCCTCCAACAGTTTTATTGGATCATATACAACAACAGGCTCTGGTTACATTATCTTCTGACTTGAGTCAGACAGACGCGCTGCTATACTGCAAGCCTTGTGGTTTTAGAGGATTGTGCACTGAAAACCACAAGACAGCTGGTGTTTCAAAATGTTTTTCTAATATCTCTGAACAGCTGAGCATGGCAAGGGACTGTTTGTTCTCTTCAATGGCCACAAGATGACAGAGTCACTTTGTGGACCATACGCAGCCTAATTAGTCCTTGTCCTCCTCTACTGAAGGGACTGAGCTCCATTAAAGTGAAGATAAATGACTGAATGAGGGCTCATCATGTCTGTAATGTGTACGACGGTTCTGTGGATTAGTTGTTTTTCCACGTTTACATTTTTTAGAAGTATTTCTTCAGTTTCCATGTCCATGCATGTGTAGACAGCTGATGTTGATTGTAACAGGGCTTCATTTTCATGTGTTTCTACTAGTCTGTGGTTGGTTCTTCAAAAGCAGTGAAACAATACACAACCAGTAGATGGCATTACTAAATCACTTCTGAGTGACAACTATCATGTCTGGAGCAAACGTAAGTTTTATGTCAAAGTGACATCTCTGTTCAGTTTTTTTGTGACCTAAGTTAGCTATAATGTAAAAAATAAACTGAGCTGATTTTTAGATAAAATTATATATCAAACTCTAATATTTCTTCAATTTTCAAATTAAGCTAAGACAAAAACCAGTAACAAGCATGAGTTGGCTAGTGAATGAAAAATATATCAATGTCCTGACTGATCACTTATCTTTATACTTATTTAAATTCAAGCTTATGTTTTGTCATCATCAAAAATATAATCCATACATCATCTTTAAGTAAATGTTTACTTCAAAGGACAACCTAAAAGGTAAAAAAGATGTTGACGGTGGGATCATTGTTGTTTAGTTTGCCACTGGAAAATTTAATCTGCAGAAAAAAATAATCATAATCCCTATCTAAACAACACATCTCAATTTATAGTATAATGGCATAATGCCCATAATTATTACTATTGCATTCTTTTTTAACTACCTTTGACTGGACAGCACAAAATTATTATCAATTAATCATGACTGTTGTAAATTTGTTAACTTTATGGAAATTGTTCTTCACTTGAGCTCATTCCAATAAGACAAAAGAATGGTCTCACTGAGGTCTGGCACAGACGACCAGTACCACAGTCCCCTCAGCATTTGGCAATGCTATCACACCCAGCCCTCCCCTTGTTGATCAGAGGCAAACTTGCCGACGCCACTGTGTCGCATTCTGGGGATAGCTGCACATAGGGACGCTGTGATGTGCCACCTGGCCCTGGCCTCGTTGGTCAGGAACTCTCTCTGACCCCTGCATTAAAACTCGTTTGCCATTGAGAGCCACGTTAGGGAGCGTCTCCGAGGACCACTTGCGTGCATTCTCCCCATGATGAGGACAGACCAGAGGGAGATTGCCGACACCTATTGGGGAAGCTTCACGGCCTCTTCTTTTCAGTAGGCTTGTGAAGCCGCCTGGCCAAAAGAACTGCACAACTGCACATCAAAGATTGTCTGTTTGGTCCTGAGCCAAGAGACCACTTTATGTCTTTGCTCCCATTAGAAATAATCATGAACTCTGAGGCAGAACAGTCTTGAAGACGAACCATTACTAAAGGGCTCTGAAATAAATAATGGTTAACACCTGATCAAGAATAAATGGATACTTAGTTTACAGTTTGTTTTGTACACATTTAAAGTGACTGAAGATAAAACACTAAATCAAACACTGCACAAAGTTTATTAAAGAAATTATGAAAGACAAAAAATTAATTGCTCATCATTATGATGGTAGTAAATTAGTTGGAAATGTATTTAATTCTCATATAGTATCAAAAACATATTAAGGAATTCAAAGTTTCATACTACATTTTTTAAAAAAAAACATTGTAAAATAAATAAGCAAAAGTCTGATAATGTAACTATAAAATTCTGAAATCAATAAACATTCTTATTCCCTTAAAAAGTTCAATATTTTCAAAGGTTCTATCATTGTGTTCCTTTTAGTCACTTTCATCCATTTGTAGCCTACATTTTATTCCCAGCATTTTTCCAGTGCTTTTTATTTATTTATTTATGAATTCCATCATAAATAACAGCCAACCACTGGTTAGTAGCAAGTTATTGACTACTGATATTAAAATTGAAAATAATATTGCCTAGTTGTACAAACAACAGAGTTTGAGTAAGTCAGAACTTGCCACACTAGACACTATATGGCATGACAGCATAATTAGATGAGTTTGTTACCTCCTACACCACAACCACAGAAAATGTCTTGCAGAGACGTTTACATGTGCACGAGCCGGGGTGAGAGTCGAGCAAGCAAGTTGTCATTCCATTTCCACATACAGAGACATGAACCAAATAAACTAAACTCTGATTAACAAACCTAAAATCCTCATGAATAACAGTGTATTTATGAGATGATCTAAATGAAGCACAATGTGTCATACATTGTACTGTATATGGTGTTATTATTATTAGTAACGTCCATGTCCTGATCAGTGCTGCTACACAGGCCTGAAGATGTCTCAAGATAAGCTAGAAAAGTAATTTGGGGAATTTGGGACCATCACAAATTTCACAAAGTAATTATAAATATATAAATTTTTAACAGTACATTTTGTGGATCTTCCCCCTTATTATCTCTTTAGTTTTTTTTTTCTTTCTGTCAGCAGAATGACAAAACTGTGTCTATTTTCATGAAATTTTGTGTAAAGGTGGGGCACCAGAGGAAAAACAATTTTAAAATTTAGCCCAATATCACAAAGAGGGACAGTTAGATTTTCATTTCACTATATATTGTAAGATATTGAAAGATATAGGCCCCGATGAAGGTAATGCACAAGACTTTATTTATTGCATTATCTTAGTCATTAATTAGAATATGAATTTGAATGCTAACTAAACCATGATAGCCACACTGTCTTTTAAACTCATTATTTATACATTCATATTCATATACCGGTAATGTATCAATCTTACATTTTTTTTCCTCTCAGCACAATCAATTTTCATGACATTCCCAGAATCGTAGAGGTTTTAAAGTGCAAAACAGGTGTCTGGTTTGTTTTCCAATTTCAGTCACCTGACCTACCCCCTTACTAGTCCCAGACACAGCATTTACACCCGCAATAACATGTGTGATGAGACCTCACGTGTAGTCTACACCATGTTTGTCGGAGTACTCCTCAACAAAATGATAATATTTGTCCAAGGAGCTGTGAGGAGAGGCTAAAAAGCCCCTGACACTTGGTGTGACTGACTGGAAAGACACTGTCTCCACCTGTTGTAGGTCAAGGGCTAATGCTTTGAGGTCAAAGGTTGTTTCCACAAGACTGATTTGGAACTCTTGCTTTCTCTGGCTGTAACATTTCCCACCCTGGGTGACGAATGTTTGAATCAACAGCTAGGGCTGCACGAAGCTGGCTAAAAATATTGAAAAATCTATTTTGAAAGTAACAACCAGTAACACTGTTTGCCAAAATGCAGCAGTAGAGATGTTTAATTTCTAATCTGGATAATCTCTGGATTGTATTAATGGAAGTTGTGCACAGGACAATGTGAACTCGCAGCACAGCAGATAAATGGACTACATCTGAACAACTGTTGTGTGGTTTTTGGGCTCGAAGAGTACAGCGCTACGTTCAATAGAGAAGTGTAATGAGCAGATAACTACGCCGTCATGTAACACATCCCCAAATACCATGGACTTGTAAGGCTCTGTTAAATGGTACCAGGGATGTATGCCACTTTTAGCCACATTTAACTCTGGGATTGTGCACCTCAGAGGATTCAGCGGTACAGAGGCCTGAGGCTAATTAGCTTGAAAAACAATAGCTCCCTGATCACCATTCCATTGTGCTCCCCTGCATTGTGCAGAGGATCTGATTACAAACTTGTGATAAACAAGGAGCTAAATTAGATGTGCAGTTGTTGCCATTGTCCCCGATTTCTGATACCCAAACCCCCCCTTCGTCCTTTGAACCCAGTATGTACAAGCCAAAACGGACAAGCCTGAAAGAGTCACTAGTCCCTGATGGAGTATAAATATATGGTAACTGACAGAGAGGGAGAGCTGATACAGTTGCTCTGCTCTCTGCGGTCACCTTCTTCTGGCAGGACCTAAGGTAATTAAGACCATAAATGCAGTCCAAGTAGTGGGCTGCTCAAGACAGCATATTAATGTAGCTTTGATGGATGGAGTCAAAAGTGATTTCTTGCAGCAGAGCACGGGTTGAGAGCCAGCTGGTCTTGGGTCAGAGAGCTGCATTGTGGGCAGATGCTTACAGGCCCTCTTAGCCTCTGGTGATGGAGCACAATTGATTAATGCCTTCCAATTAGGGGAACATTAAAAGCCACGTTTTCCAAAGCACAATTCAGTGTCACATAATGTATGTGGGGCATTTTGTGTATTCCCAGGCCAACAGAAGACGGGGCAGCTCAGTTTGCATGGAATCTGTGCTTGGCAAATTTCCACCGCAACTGCCAGGCCCAATGGTTAATGGTTCAGCTTTTAGAAACAGCCACAAGTCATTCCTGTTAACAACATATATTAAGGGTATTCATTTTAGTGGCTCTGGGAAAAAAAAGTTTTAATCTATGTAACATGATCACCAAGTCCTTGATCTTAACAAGCTCATTTTTAATATTAATATTTTGATTTTCTTATTCCATCTACAGCCACAGCTTTGCAACATAACACCCTGTGAAGATTCATAAAACAAACTGATAAAACATTAGCATAACACTTCTCTTCCTTCTTTCACTTTTAATGTGGAAACATTTTTAAGACCATAGGCCTGTCAGGCTTGGGCTTGAATTATGATTTTATTTTATAGTTTTTAAAACATTTTGAAATAAAAGCACAGTATTAGTCATTGCTTGTCTACTTGGTATTAACTGTTGGTGCTGATACACAATGTGCACTCTGCTGGCATGTACAATAAACATGATCTGCTTGCTTGGTGTTAAAGAGTCTCTTACTAATATGCCCATGCATTTTGCAGACTAAATTTCTTTTTTTCTTTTTGTTTCATTTGCTAATTGAAATGAGTTGAAGTGCCTGGTGCTCCTGACTCACTACCGGGCCTCCAGGCTACATTACTGATTCCTGTACGTGATCTGCAGCCTCCCAGAGGGCCTGGAAGGAGCCAGGGAATGTGTCCTTGTTACTCACCAAGCAAAGTCTGTTATGGTCTTGTAACAGTAAGCCCTGAGCTGAGACATCTCCTGGCCTGCCTGTTAGAAATCCCCAGACTCGCTAAAGTGAAGCAATAGAGAAAAATGACAGAATCACAACTGAAGGACATTGGTAATGTGTGTTAATAGTAGTAACCACATTTCCAGAGGTCACAGAGGAGTCACCACTTGCTATGTCATTTTTCACTTTTTACCGTTTCAATGTTTCATACTTCATTTTGAATCCTGTACAATCACACTGGCTTGCTGAAACACCCTATATTCATTTTTATTGATGGAAACGTGTTAATAAATGACAAAGAGTGACATTTTAAAGACTTAAAATTTGATTACATAACATCAGTATTACAAGTCCCTTGACTACAGTTAAAACTGTGACTGTAGATTACAATATAACTATTAACATAGAAATAAAAACTTTATAACTCAAAACTCGTGATGGAAACTATGTTCATGCATATTCTTATATGAGATATTCTTACAGTGTAATTGATCAGCTCCCTAAGGCTCTGTCCAGTCTAAGCTCCATATGTGTCTTAAGTCGAGACAGGGTCAAGGCCGAGGACAACTGGAAGGCGCTTGTTAAGTGTTAGAGGCTCGTGCCACTGGGACCCCTGAGCCATTCCTGGCATCCTGCTTGAGCAGGCCCCCTGCAGCACGCCTGGGGGGTCCTGTCCCATGTTGTCCCTCTCATCCATTGCCACCAGCATATTATGTCTAGGCCTCTCCACACTCCAAGCTCAAGAGGCTCTTGATTGTATAGAAACCAAAAATAAACAAATCAACAAAACAAAAGGAGAAGGTGGACAAAGAGAGCAGACTGCACGGGACAGATCGACTTTCCATCTGTTTGGAGCTGTCACACTTTGAGCTTTGGAATGATTCCACTCACCGCTGTCTATCCACCCACCGTGCAGTATAAAATAGCAGACTGTGAAAAGTAAATTTAATGTTGTTGTTTTTTTTTATATTTGTGACTGGAACATGCATACTACTGCTGAGGCCCCATAGGCCAGTAATCAAATTTTTTCTTACAGTGTGAATGAAGTATGAAGTATAAAAAGCAGTTCTCCTTTTTGTAGATGTTCTCCAAAATGCGATGCATCTGAGAGCATATGTACTGTATGTTCCCTGGTTCCAATGTTCCCTAATAGTACTATTTTTTTTTACCCCAACCACGAACGCTAACATAGGACGAGAGGTGGGTAGTACTCAAGTAAATTTACATCTACTTGAATACTTTTTTCAGAAAAATGTAAAATGAAAAATGAGAGTTTTTTTTTTTGCAGTGTACTTCTACTCTTATTCAGTCACATTTGTGATGAAAGAACTTACTTTTACTCAGTTACATTTTGCTACATCCCAATAAGTAGGACTAAAATTGTTGAAAATTAAAAAAAAAGAAATTACAAAATAAATGATCAAAAAGAATAAACTAAGCAGCGACATGAGCAACAATATGCAAAAATAGTCACAAAAATGGACAAAATACCCAATAAAATTAACGAACAATTAACAAAATGAACAAATTAGAAATTAAGAAAATAAGGATCAAGTAAATTAATGAAAATCAACAATAGAATAAAAAACTGAACAAAAAAATCCACAAAATGAAGAAAAAAGTGAGCAAAAATGATCGAACCAATCAAGCAAGTTAACAAAAGTGGGCAAAATAAGCAACACAAACTGTACATAAAACCCCCCAAAAATAAGCAAGAAAATGAGTAAAAGCAAACAAACTGAACAAGAACACTGGTAAAATAAAATAAAAACTAATTAAGTATGTTAAAAATTAACAAAGTAACAAACAAATTTTAACAAATATCAACAAATCAAAGAAACAAACAAAAATAAACAAAATATTTGAACAAAATATGTATTATTGTGATATAGATTTTATGTAATGAAGTTACTCCCTAGTTGAGTAGTTTTTTAACTTTTGCTCTAGTATGCATGTTTACGAGTACATCTACTTCTCTTTGAGTCACTATAATTAGAAAGTAACACTGCTTTCACTTGAGTACTGCTTCTGTGTACTCTGTGTACCCACGACTGCGTAGAACTGGGGAACATAGGGCTGACCTGTTCAACCTTGATGCATTCAACCCAAATCCACATATGACCCTTTCACCATGTTTTATTAGAGTTGATGGACTATTTCTTGTGTCATTTCACTGTTAGACAGGTGAACGAATCAACAACAGAGGTAATAGTTGAAATATTGCAGACTTTAAATGCATGATTTGGCCTTTTAGCATGCCAGTTGATGAAGTCTTAGTCTAATTCTCTTGAGGTTTTTATGAGTATCCTTTCAAAAGCCTTTATGGATACAGTATGGACTGTATTTTATGTGTACGAGCTTTGGTACTGGGTTTGTATATAACGTCATAAACCTGTTAGTGCGGGTATGGTGCAACAGGGCACAAATCAATAAGTTGAGGAAATTTGGCAGAGCTTGCATATTATTCATAGATTAAAACAACATAATATCTCCTAGCAGATAGGGTCTAACACTAAATATGATTACAGATAAAACAGGATTTACTATAAACACAGCTGAAAGTGACAACAGCTTGCTTACAGTTTCCTTTCTTTCTTCCATCAAAATAATTCAGTGCCGCAGGATGATTAAATCGTTTTGATGTTATCATGGGAACTGAGACATGTTTCTGTTGTGGCTGTGACCATGGAAATCAAGCAAAATTGTAACAATCACAGTCATGGTTATAGTTATAGTATGTAGACGTTTTCAGCATAGATCAACATTATAATTAAATAATAATTACTGATTTAGAATCATAGATTTGCATTTCACTGTTTTTTTCTCAAGAGTCCAAGTACTTTTAAATATCCTTGGAGGTAAAAACGGTTAAGTGGAGGGGTTTAGTTATAAGAGCTATTGTGGAAGAAAAAAACAGCTCTTCATGTGGTTTAAGCATGATCTTCCATAGAATGTAATTTACCTCTTTAATTTCCTGATGATGAACAACTTGACATTCAATATTCCATTAAAGAGACTTTGTCAAGCACAACTCAGTTCTATGAGACCACAGAGAATAACACACGTCTGCCAATTGTGCATAAGTAATGGCATAGTTCTACATTCGCAAATGAAGTCATGTTAAAAGGTGTTTTTATACACGTTTATTAAACGCTGCTTAGTAAAAAAGTTCATTATTAGAAATACCACGTCTACTGCCTGTTTATTTGACACAGACCTGTCATGCAAAATTTACTGCCTGTACTGTATGTAAAGGCTATAAAATGAATGTGTGCTCCAGAGAATCAGTTTTCAAAACACCTAACATCTGTCAGACGATATAAAGCTTCAATAAAAGCAATGAGTTATAGTGAGAATTGATTATTATGTACACATAGGTCAAGCTTGTGCTTCAGCTGGATCCGAAACACAGTGTGGAATCTTTAATGAAGGGTTTATCATGCTCCATGTTTGTTACCAAAGCAGCACACCTGGTATGGACGCCTCCTGCTCATTTTGCTGCTCTGCCATTATTTGACACCTGCTGTTGTTCTTGTTTTGGAGTGACTCAAGAGTATTACCTCAATATAGGGCATGAAGAATTAATGAGAAAAGGAAAGGAGAGCATCCTGGCTGTTGGCATATTAACATCTGGCTGTAGATTTTTAGAATAACCAAAGCATGACAGCATTGTGCATTGTGCTTCTGATGATTGTTATCAGCGCAGATAACCTGTGTAATAGCGGATATGAACAAGTGTTTTTTACAGTCTTGTTTGCAATCTGTATTTACAATAGAACAAGCTGTTTAACTTGTTGAGCAATAAGGCATTTAACACTGGCCTTAAGTTGTCATTATGTTCTTCAACACTAAAATAGAGTAGGCAACAACTGTAACATTTTGGAACATGTCTGAGTTTCGAGCACTGACATAGGCAACGGCACGCATCAATAAATTCCTCCCTTATTACGCCGAGACTAATGACACCCTCCCTAAGTTTCAGCCAGGGCGGAAGATAAACTAGGGTCAAGTGACCTGCACATACATGCAAAAAAAAAAAAAAAAAACATAATATTCAAAGACACAGAGACCTTACATTGCTCCTCGTTGGTGGGCTACTGTATAGATTTTGAGCACTGCCCCCTCAGTGTTAATCAATGGCACATCAGCCAACCTGAATATTCAGGACTGATCCAATCATTTTTTTCCCTAAATTTCAGAATTTTTTTGTCATCAAGCCAGTGTTGAAGAAGCCATTTAATATATTCTGAACACATAAGGCAGTCGACCAACCAACAACGGCACATGCCTGAAACTGTTTTGCATAGTTTGTTGCTCCTGACCTGTTATTACAGAAGCACCGCGGAAGCTTTTGTAAACCCAATGTGTGGCTTTGACTATATTTACATACGGTCTATGGATCAAAGTCATATTCTTTTGATTCACTAATCTAACCTAGTGTCTTTTATTAGAAAATGGATTCATAACTATACAGACTAGAGAAAACCTGTAGCTTTTGAAGGAGAAACAGGCCGATAGTGGTTTACATTACTCATATTTTTACATTTAAAGGTCTCCATACTACTATACTATACTATAATATACTACTTATATAGTTGGTGTCTATTGAATATTTCTGAAATAGCTTTGGAAAAATATAGTGTGGTGATTTTAAAAGATCATCTACTTTAAAAAAAAGAAAATAATTGACTAAAATTTGTTATCATTTGTGATGTCGCAAATCACAAAAATTTTAAAGTTTGTTTTTCCTCTTGTTGTTGTGTGGATTTTTTTTAGGACTAATTAAATTCAAGAATATCTAAAACACATGCTGAAGCATCATATAGATTAATTTATTAAATAACTGATACAGCTACTAAACATATTGTGCAAATATAAGGACTGAAATCTGAGGATGAAAATGAAACAAAATATTTCTGTGTGGTCCATAAACATGTGGGCAGCTGAACAAGCTGTGACTTTCATTTCTATTTGAGTCAGATTTTACTGTCACTAACAGACACACAGGGCTCTGACACAGTGTCACCAACCCCGAAGCACCGCGTGCACTGATGCAACACTTGTGCCCGATGAAGATATCCAAGGAAAAGGACCCTCCAAAACTTCATCTTAGCCATCACCACAGTACAAAACAATGCCTTGTCCACATCCCTTTCAGTGCAGTGAACTGATGGGTAACTGGAGTCGCCTTGAGAGGAGCCCCGTGCAGTGTTATCAGGGGTGGGAAGGGGGTGTGAACAGCGGCAGAGATGCCTCCGAGGTCAAGCCTTTAATAATGATTACAAACTGGAGCTGGCTGCTGGAGCGACAGGCTGCAGCTGTGGGCCGGCCTGCCTTTGAAGTGTCCCCCGCCTGTTGCAGGGTCCCAGGCCCCCTCGCATGAGGAGACGCTGGAACTATGTGGCTGCCTGTGGGAAAGAATGTCATGCGACGCCAGGGTGACGGAGCGCAGGATGGTTGAAGGGTGGACGCCTTGCCTGGCCCTGGCGGTGGGCTGGTGGGTCCAACGTCAGGGACTGTAGAGATGGCACAGTGGCACGAGGGATAAAGAATAATGTTATGTGTAGGCACTGCTGTGGCCTCAGGCTGGGTTCTTTGGTTACACACACAGAGTGGGGCTGCATGAAGTTAAACTGCATTCTGAAATTTACACAAATATTCTGGTTGTGTTATGCACATGGTTCTGTGGTTTTGACTATAATTTGAATATTAATTAAGCTTTCAGAATTTTTCAACTCCTACTTATCTCAAGCTTCATATAATTACACTGAACATAACTGCTGAACACTGAGCCCCAGCAATGACAAGAAAGTAAATAGAAATGAGTCAAAACACTGGCCCATTAAAAGTTACCCAACTGGAAAACAAAAGCACACAAATTCAAGTCTTACAGCTTGGTTATAACAATACAAAAATTACTCAGAATTACTCATGCATAATGAACTCTCTGACTTCATCCAGCATTATTTAAAAAGTATCATGTCACATCGTTCTCATACTAAATTTATGACATTCAGCACAGAAAGCAAGCGGAAACCTTTTAACCTCTTTTGCAAGATCCTTTAAATGTGAACTTGATAGGAGAGATTTATGGTTGATCCACTTAATTACTACCTGCCAATTTCTGCTACAGATGAATTATTAAGTGCACATAGTTTCTAGCTATATCTAGGGCTATATTTTAAATTATTACTTAGCTTGCAAAATGATCATTGACAGGAAGATAATCATGATCTGGTCATGATGCTGGTGGGGATGTATGCAATTATTTTTGTCAGTTAAATTCAATTTGTGAATTGAAAGTATGCAATAACTAGAAATTCCCTTTTTTGTTTGCATTTTTTGTACATTAGTATTACATAGTCCAGCATCATTTATCATGCTTATGTGTACTGATGTATTTTACTGAACATTTGAACATATGATATGAATGAAGACATCTGGCCTAAGGGTTACCTGAGCTAATCTGAACATGTAAGGTGTGTGCTTTCCCTCCTCATTCTCAAGGAGGATCAGCGCTTATGGATATTTACAGTTAAAGCAGTACATTTATTAACCAAAATGGTAATGATATGGAGATTCCCATGCAAACATTCTGGGTGCTGGATGAATGAAAGTCAGCAGAAAGAAATCTGAAGTCTGAAGAAGAGCAGTGTGCATGCAAGAAATGTTACTTTGGGGTGCAGAGGGTTTTTGTTCTTTTTAATAAACTTGCAACTTGAGTTTTAACTTCAGTTTTTTGTAATGATAGTTTTTAATTTATTTTTATTTTAATTATTTCCAGAAGTGGGTCATACTCAAGTACATTTACTCCTTAACATGTACTTGAGTGTTTTTTAAACAACTACTTTGTAATATGCTTTTTACTTTTCTCAGTTACACAATATATACTTTTACTACTACTACTACTACTAATAATAATAATAATAATAATAATAATATTGAATTAATTAAATGAAAAAGGTGAGCAAAATAATCAAGCAAGTTAACAAAAATGAATAAATTGTGCAACAATAAAAAAATATGCAACAAAATGAGTAAAAGTGAACCAACTGACCAAAATTGGCAAAAAATAACATAAAAGTAAATCAAGATAAATAAAATAACCAACAAAAATCAACATAATAAACAACAAAAATATCAGAACTTCCAAAGAAATAAACAAAAATGAACAAAAAATTTGATGAACGCAGCATATTATGCTCTAATAAATTCCATGTTATGAAGTTACTCACAAAGTGAGTAGTTTTTTTATGAGGTCATTTTTTACTCTTACTCAGGTGTTTATTTTTATGGGGACTACTACTACTACTACTAATTATGGAGTAACAGTACTTTTACTTAAGTGCTGTTTCTGTTTACTCTGCCCACTTCTGTTTATTTTTTATCACTAAAAAAACATAGAATATTGTGGTTGTGGCCAAACATATATTGTACATTTTATACCATAAAAGTATTTTTGTTTCTTTCGAATGTGTGAGAGGAGACATAACATCATCAGAGATACACACAGATATGCAGTAACAAAAGAGCAGAAGAAGAGCAGCCGAGCACAGTCATGACATCATCTCTTCCATAACAATGATCCATTGTGCTGTATAGGCTTCTGCTCTCGCAATAGCTGTCCATAAGTTTTATTTGGCATTTTATAGCTGTTAGATCACAGCAGCTCAGTGCCATGCTCAAAGGTGGCCACTTGCT
>JAQQAE010003660.1:0-19854 GCA_029823295.1 Pseudamia nigra | reverse complement strand
GTGAATATGCTTTCTCTATTTGTGTATTTTTGTATAATAATTGCCTGAAATGAACGAATAAAAACAAAACAAAACAAAACAAACAAGCATTCTCTGTGTAGTCATTATCCATGCCAATTTTTTTAAAGATCAATTTTTTGGAAAAAGGAAGGGTAGGTAAAGGGTGTGAGGAGTGACATGCAGGACTGGATTTGGACCCTGGCTGCTGGAATCAGGCCTGGACCACGTGTGTGTGTGTTCTACCTGGTGAGCCACCAAGGCACACCATCACTGCCAATTATTAAAATCCGTCTGGATAACATTTTTTTAAAAATCACATTATTTGCGACATCTGAAAAGACCAGTTTGTTCCAAAGTGGTTTACATAGAACAGTACATTTCAGACGGAACTGAACATACAATGTATATTAAATTAATAAAGACAGTTGTCATTTTACATTTAAAACAATTTAAAATACTTGACTCGTTACATTTAAGAATATACTGTAGTTTATGCAGATATAAAAACTTCCAAGTCAATGCCAAATGTTTTGTGTGAGTGATTACTTCAATTTTTCTTAGGTTTATCCAATGCTTTATTTTTGTCACCGTACTCATTGTTAATTCTCAGTTTTCAATGACATAAAAAAACACTGATCAAGAAAACTATTGGGTCTTTGACTTTATGTCAATTCCTCCTTCGCTATGGTGGCACTGTGAAGCAAAAACCTCACAGCATTAAACATAATAATCCGAATGTTTTGTTTTATTCCAACCCTCAGGACAGTGGTGCTTTCAAAGATATGCCGTTAGCTGTGAACTCTGGGCTGCCTTCCTTTGAGGACAGAGCCTGTGCAAATGGGAAACACAAAAAAGGCTTCATATTAAATCTGATTGTTCCTTGCCAATTCAAGCCATGGCTACTACTGACTGAGCTCAGTGTGGAAAATGAGGGCTGATTGCACAGCGTGAACACCTTTTCTAAATGTCACTATTTTTTGTCTGTGTGCCCTAATTTCTATGTCTAGACATGAGTCAGAGCTTCAGTGTCTAAGATGGACATGAGATGCATTCCCATACCTGGCAACACTACATGGCCATGACTGAAAATCAGATGCTTAAAAAAAGGAGTGAAATAGTGTGTGAGGGAGGACAAGCATTCAACGTGTGTGATGATGACACTAGTTGGATAAAACCTGTAATCAAAGGAGAGAGATTCTTGGACAGATTCCAGCTGCATTCTAGCGGGGATTCAGAGTAAGTGAACCTCACCTCAGAGTAAAAAGAAGATGAGGCTGCTGAATACTTGTGTCAATTGTAGCAAGGCTGCAGTCCAAGGCTCTATCCTCTGTGCCTTCAGAACCAGCCAGGACAAAGTAAAGCATTCAGGTGAACACAAATCTAACCAGAAGAGGTGCTGAGAGTGTACTTGAGAGCCTCTCCTGAGAGTTTCACCATTTCTCTCCTGATTAATTGTTGCTTTCAAGTAAGGCTCAAACGATCCAATCGATAAAAAGCTGAGTGGGGAATACCTCGCAATTTAGGAATACGGGTAGTTCCTTTGGCCTTGGACAACTAAGTGGAGGTGAAAGTGGGCAATGTTTTTGGTCTTTTGGGGAAAGCAGGGCTTTGTTTAGACAGTTGAAGCAATCCGCCCACATTATCAGCAAACTGTGATCACTTTTCCAACTGGAGAAGTTATATGCCTCAACACAAAAATGCTGCCTTTGTTTTTATATTCTTTCAAAAGCCTGACAGAATTACTCATCTCTATTTTGCATAAAAGTAAATCAAATTAATGTAGTTTCTTTCTTTTTATGGACAACAAACATTTTTGATTACACTAGATGATTAATGTGGATTTCAGTCCTAAGTGCCTTTTTATGAACACATCCTACTGTAAAAAACCTATGCCAGATCAAACATGCGAATCACTGGTATTTCGCTGTGGCGACCCCTGAGGGGAGCAGCCAAAAGGAGAAGAAGAAGAAGATACTACTGTATAAAAAGAGAAAGCATACATTAAGTTGCTGTCTCTATCTTTTAAAGGAAAAAAAAATTACCTCTGAGACGTAAGAGCAGTTAAGCTTCTCAATTTGGCAAGTCTGAAAATCAAGTGCATTTTTAAGATTGCTCCGTTACACATGTTTATATGTATCATATTAGGTGGGATGGGCCTTGCAGGATGTTTGAATGTAGGCATTAGACAGGTAGGAAGGCAAGGAAACAGACAGGGATGAGGGATAGGAAAATCAAAGTGGAGGACAGTTAATGAAACAGTGACCTTCAGGTCATCTGTTATAGTTGCGCGAGAGATTTATTATTAGGCTTTGGCATCACTTAACCTCCTACAATCACAAGGCCAAGGAACCTCACCAGAATACAGTAATACATGCATGTTTGAAGGCATACACAAACAGGGGCACACATCCACACAGCTCTGATAAAAGCAATGTCTAAAATGGCAAGAAAAATGGTCCAACGAAAAGGCAAATATGCCTATAAATGCATCATGTATGACCCTTGACTTTTTTACACTGTGGTTCCTGAATTTCAATCAAGAAGCTTCCATTGCTTCCATCACCAATCACCTACACTTCTTCCCTGCCCTTCTTGATAAATCAATCCAATCTATTACAAAGATTGATAAAATGATTGATGATATAAGTCAAGTACATGCATTACTACAACAGCAGTATGAGATTTAACCACGTTATCACGAAGCCGATAGACCCAACTCAGTCCCAGAGTGTAATATTTGACTATTCATTGGACCTCAAACTTCAATAGCGTCACATATAATAAATGCCACCTACTGTGCAAGCACACCACAGAAGGTGCTGATAGAAATTTCATCACACCATATAATATCCTTGCATCTGTAATATGTCTGTTCTCCTCACCCACTGTATTCATGCTGCAGCTTCACCATGGCATGTCTCCACTACATCTCAGAAATGCCTTTGCCTGAGTGAGCTAAATTCAGACCACATCCTCACATGGCCACACCCTCTCCTCGCTTCATAAAGCTTGCCTAAGAGTGTAATCTTCTGAGGCTTACTGTATTTACCCTTTGCAACACAGAAAATGCTCGCTTTAAAGCCACAGACTTCATGTTGCCCTACAGCAACATTTGGCTACACACAAAATATGACGCTACTTGAGGAGCACAGAAAACAATACGTGTTCTAGCACCTACCATCTGTAGTCATGTTGTACCTGTCTATTAGTACACTACAATTTACAGGCAGACTCATGGAAAAAAAGCTGAACTTACAATATAGCAGTTATGTTCAAATGTTCCTACAAGTAAACACAAACAGCTTTCAAATTCCAGCTCAAATTTGCTTGCCACATTGCTTCAAAAACATCTTTATAATCCAAGGTGTGGAGCAAAGGTAATTTAGTTTGTCAGCTATGCACAAATATATTCATTAGTAATTTGCTACTGCAAGAAAAAAAAACTCAAAACAAATCCCGATTATCCCTGTGTGGGTAGTGGAAAATGTGTCCTTTACTGAGAAAGCACAGGCACACTCAAATGAAATAGAGGATCACAAACCAGTCAGAAGATGTACATTCCTAATAACTGCAAAGTCCCAAAAGTATTGTGTTGCTTTTTGCAATACAGGCTTTTAAAGTAATGTGTTGTTAAAGCCATAACACAATGTTTTATTAATGAGACACAACATGTCTTGTTTGGAATTGAATATTAGGTTCTATTGCAGCGTTTCCTTCCAATATTAGCTTCATGTATGCAAAACAGTATCTGAAAGTGGCTTATGGTTATCAGTGAGTGGCAATATTCCAAACATGCTAAGTGTATACACCCCCCCCCCCACACACACACACATGGAGCCTGTACACAAAAACTCAATTTCCCAGTGGCCTCATTTCCTCTCAGCAGTGACATTTAAATAAGCATCTGATTAATAATCTCTTCTAAAGTGGTTGATCAAGCTAATGAATGGCTGCCATTAATCACACCAGGCACAGCTGTGGATGGTGTTGGAGACAGACAGAGAAAGAAAAAGATAGTGAAGGAAGGTGGAGAGAGGAAGACAAGAGGTGGCCCGCAGTTTAATTACCTCCTACATTTCCATTGCAAGTAAAGCACAGAATTGGCATTAGTGACTGTCCCTGTCATACCTTTACAGTGTCTTCTATTCCGAATTCCCAAAACACTTACAAGTATGGTTATAGCGCCTTTCAAAAATATTGCAAGCAAACAGAAGGTCATTCTGAAAAGCACTTTGAATCAAATGGTGTTATAAAGATTAACTACGTATGTAGCTGACACCCGTTCTGACAGGACAAGTATACAGGGCAGTGTGGCTGAAAAGAGGAGGCGACAGGATCTGTTGGGGGCTGATAGGATTCACCACACCCTGGGTGTCATGGCCAGTGAGCTGGGTCTGTGCACTAAATGGTGATTTACAGTGATGTGCACCCCAAATGCCATGCCACAAGCAATGACAACTACATATCAGCATCCTCATAAGAACTGTACTAATCTGGTCACGAAAGAAACAAAAAAGGGAGTTCATGCTTATAGTGCACAAAGCAACACATTGTTTTTTTTTCATATATATCAGTGGAAGTTTAACTCATCTTATTTCACATTAATTGAGGCACACTGTCCACTTTTGATCTGAATTACTGACAACAACGCAAAAAGATGAATATAGAAATGGTGTGCAAGTTCCTTATGGTTAAATAAAAATGCAATCTGTTCTACTGCAGATGCTCATTCATAAAAGCTGAGATCATCTGTCCTAATTTTGAAAATGAAGTGCCACAGCATTTCCAGAGCATATACATTACAAATCCTTTGTGATTTCTGTCCTTGTGTGGACTACTGTTTCATGCGATACATTATTGATCATCATAAGGAGACAGCTATAGAAAGGCACTCAAAGCCATAGGGATTGGGTGTCTTGCTCAAGGACACTTCAGCATGACAAACATGTGGTCACTCAGGTCTTTCATCAGGGTCATCTGGTTCATTTCTGACTTTTGAATGTGTAATGATGTTCACCAAACAATGCCTAACATAAATTCACTGTAAATGACACTGAATACTACCTGTGACTCCATTTTGTTCATTTGGTTCCATAATTAGCTTTGATTTTATTGACTTAAAGGGCATTTGTCTTTCTAGCCCATTGAGCATATTGAAAAACAAAACCTCTTATTTATTCATCTGCTCACTTGCCCATCCATTCATAACCCTGATCACACATTTGTACATATTTTGGTTCTGTTCAGCTGAGCTCCCAAAGCTAATACTGTTACAAAAGCGATCTTTGTTTATTTTGCAGCCAACCATACACTTACAGCGAAAATGCCACATCGAATAAAAGTGTCCATCAAATGTTAAAAGGTTTTTGCTCTGAGAGGACAGTAGGGAATTTCGCTGCCAAGACAGAGTTTCACTTCATTTCACACCTTTATTCCCAGTGATGGATCTGAGAAATCTGTTTATGGCCTTGAATCGGTGTGCCCATGTGTGCATGTGTTTCTCCATCTCTTCCATTGATCAAGCTGTTAACTCCTCTCCTCTCCTCTTTCCCTCCTCATAATGCCCCTGAGAAACAATGACAAGGACACAAAGCTGATAGTGAAACAGTGCCACTCCAGCACCATGCTCACAATATTTCCCATTCCTATGTGTGTAACTGTGTAGTGTCTGTGTTACACAGTATAATACTGTATGCGTGACTCAATCCAGAAGCAAATTAGTGTAAATGACTGTGCAGGAAAGAATGCAAATTTTTGTTACAAGGGTTTCTATAATTGTGTGTTGCTGAAAAGTCTTGAGCATGTGTGTTTTACGCACGTAAAATGCGCGGATGGCTCAGGCAGGGATTTGTTCCCGATGGAGTAGATAGTTGTCCCTAGGCATCACAGGTGTTTGTATCTAAGTGATGCCCCAATGACAGACACATTTTATCCAGGTTCCATTTGGGCAACCATGCAATAAATCAACACAACATCGCCACTCTGCCACTCATTACTGTGCACAGAGTGTCTGAAAGGCAAAGAAAGAGAGATACAGTGACATAAAGGGACAGAGCGAGGATACTTCTGCTGATCTGCAAACAATGCCCCCCAAGAAAGGTAATTTGAGAGTCTGATTGCTTTCTTGAGATAGTGTTTCATTTCACTGTCATGGAATTATGAGAGGTACCAGACTACTGTTTCAATTTTCACTGCCGCTCTGCATCTGTTCAGAGGGCTCAGGGGGGAATCAATGGCTCACAGACTTTTCTATGCCAACAACAGGCAACAATTTGACCCAATGGGGCAATAAAACACAGCCAAACACACTTTTGTAAGTAGCCAATACAAACATGAGTAGATTTAAGGTAGAGTGCAGAACAAATATTTTCCACACTGTGTGCAGTACCAACTATGATAATGTGGCTTAACATTAAAAATAATGCTATTGCAAGGTGACACTGCAGTGGAGCAATAGTGTTGTGGAAATATGTGGAAGAAGAAAGATAACAACACAAAGGGGGAAAAAGAATGAGAGACAAACTGTTGCAGAATCATAAAGGAAAAAGAATAGTAAAGATAGATTGAGATTTTCGCCAGCAAAATCCACTTTCTAGCTATTGTGTTAGCCTTATTTGATTGTCAAGGTGCTAAAAAGTATTATATTAGCATTAATGACTAAAATACTATCACAGCCAGGTGTGTAGCATGAGCCATAGCAAGAGATCTAAAGGGAAATGACTGCGAGGCCAGATGTGTAGCAAGCAACTACTACATACTTGTGGTAACAGAACAGTTTGCAATTTTGCAACCATGTCAATCATTCATGCTCCCTTTGAAAGCACACACACTTGGCTGACTTCGCCAGCTACTGTGTATATTTTTACACAAGTAGAGCGTTTATAGAATGACATTTCATGCAATATTGGACACCTGAGAAAATGGCAAATGTTACCTAGAATAAAAATTGACATTTAGAGTTTAATTGAACTATACTATGGGTTTGGACAATGCTGTAAAAATCCACTTGTGACTTTAATGACATTACAAGAGGAATTTGCACAAGTGCACAATAAACATTGAAAAACACAATCAAATAAACACTGAAAGTATCAGTGGAATTTATTTGCAAAATATACTACACTTTTATAATCACCTGCAGCTCTAAAGCAGTTTCTTTCTGAGAGGTTTGTGAAATTGTCTTAGCAAAAAAGCACACAAAAATTTTAGCATGAGCTCGTCTGTGGAAATGTGCGGAAGTGTGCATTTGCATTTTTTTTTTTTAGCCTTTTCTATGTGTCTTGCTGAAACTCTTCAATACATTATCACAGACAGGCCAGCTGGACAGACAACAATATAAAAACTTAATACTGCTGTATTCTGCAATAAATATTTAACTAGATCCTATAGAAAATCATTTAATGGTTTCCAGCTAATAACCATCAAACCTCTTCACATGCCAACAAGTTGCTCATTCTTCTTAACATCAAGCAGCTCCTCCTCCAATGCCAACCTCAGTTACAGGTAACAGACAAGTGAGCCCAGGATGTGATGAGGTGATGCAGGACCTCCCTGACACACTAACCTATACACTTTGATCTCCTGCCTTCTTTACTTCACCTCTGTCTGCACACGTACGATAAATACAGCAGAGTAAATTTTGTCGACAAAAAATTTTTGTTATTGTTTTTGTCAAGAATATATTTTTGTGGGTGAAAATGAAACGAAAACTAAAAATTAAGTCAATAATTGAGACTAAAACTACATCTAAATTGGCTGACATTTTCGTCAACGAATAAAAGACGAGACGAAAATAGACAGTGATGAAATCCAGTCAAAAGGAGGGGAAGATACGAGGAAAAGACAAAAGAGCCACTCAAAAATGGAAGAGGTGGGACTGGATGAGAAGAGAACCAGAGTGTGCCTTATTGCAGTGAGGAGAAGTAGTTTTGAACATGAAGAGAACAGACGAAGAGACGATGATAAAAAGACCGAGAAAGTATCCACGGCTGGGAGAAAAGCAAGGGGACATTTGTGACCATTTCACATTTGACAAAGATGAAAACAAGACAAAGTGTAAAGCGTGTGGAGTGATCATTTGTGGAAAGAACACAACAAATTTGAAGAGACATTTACAGAATAGACATCTGGATATTTTCTCAAAGGCAAATTCATTTAGAGTTTATTTTGTGTTATTGTGTAAAATAAAATTGTATAAGAACTGCAGTACACCAACATTGTTGTGGCCTTAAAATTTGAAGAATTGATTTATTGGCGAGTTGAGTAAAATAAAGTGTCACCTTTGTCACGTTAGAAGCACTTGACATTATGTTACTGTCATGCTACATACATGTGATTAATGCTGATATTTATGTATATTTTATAATGTTTTACTTGTTAAATGTTAGGATATTATTAAATTAGTGTCATGTGAAGCTATCATTACATGACATTTTTATCGAGGAAAAAGTGATGAGATGTTATGTTGCATCTGACCCACCTCACTGCCAACTCTTCAGTATTTACTGCTTAAAAGTCAATTTAAATGTAAAAATATGTCCTTTGAAACATTTTGAAATAAGTTGCAGAAGTCTACCGACAAAGGTGGTGAACCAAGAACAAAAAAGCAAAAACATCCCAGGCAAACATTGCAGAGGTTCTGTTAAGTTCTACAAAGCAGGTGCAATTTCCTTTAGTTACACAAGTTTAAATTACAAAAAAAACTTTTTTATCGAAAATAATAAGCAATTTTAGTTGGCTAAATCAGTAATACATTTAGTCAACTAAAATTGCTTATTATTTTCCTCGACTAAAACTAAAACAAATCAGATGACTAAATCTTGACTAAAATTAATATTTTAGTCAAAAGACTAAGACTAAAACGAAATTAAAATTTCTTGTCAAAATTAACACTGACACACAGTATACTATATATTAGAGTAGTCAGATGCTAAATTACCTGAATCAGATTGGAAATGTTTGACACGTTGGCCTCTGCTAGGTCAGACCGTGTGTTTCTCCCCTGAGTCAAAACGATTTCAAACGGCAGAAAGAGCAGATGGAGGTACACCACCAGCCAAAGGACACACCTTCTCCTTCAGTGTTTGTTGTTTGCATTTTATAAATGTCAACATTTTACATTAATACTGAAGACATTCAAACTGTGATGGATCCTGTTTTAGATTTTAAAGTGGCCAAAGTAGCCTTATTACTTTGATGACTGCTCTGCACACTCATGGCATTCAAGCTTTCAAATGAACAGGTGTCTCTTGCAGAGCAAAGTGGGTTCAGCCTCAATAGACCTATTAATGTTACTACAACTACTCTACATACCCATATTATGACATTCAATTAAGTAAAGAGGAAAGATCATTACTTTAAGAAATGAATGTGTCTCAAAGTACAGTTGCTGCAACCATAAAAATCCATTCTGAAGTGCTAGAAATTGGCTGAGGGCAGTGATTTTAAATAAACTTATCCTCTGCAGTGGAGGTAACTCTTGGTCTTCCTGAAACAGTCCTCATAAAAGCCAGTTTCATCATGGTGTTTGATGGTTTTGGTACTACACTGACATATTCAAACATCCTGTGATTTTTCAGGTCGATTATCCTTAATTTATTAACAGTGCTGTCCATAATGTTGCAAATTATGTAGTAGCCTATTGCTCGTAGCAGTCTGCTATGTGCATATGTTTGCACAGGCAACCTGTTGGTCAGTGGGTCTTCCAACCTCACAGGTGCACGAATTCATGCGCTCACTCGTAGAGTTGAAAACAGCTGTAGCAGTAACAGCCATAGCTTATCTAAGCACAGGATGACAGAGGAGAGACAGCCTGCATTTCAGATTCCTTCAACATCTGGTACAGTTAAGAAAACAACAGACATACTAGCTTGACAACTGTGAGGTTGTAAGCCGAGCTGACAGGTAGGTCACCTGTTTAATCACTTATATCATTCCAGCACAAATGATCAGCCACTAGCTACTTTACCAACATCATAGACAGCGCCTTTAAAGTAATAACGGACTGTCTTTTCTCTTCTACTTAACTAAGTGTTTCTTGCCATAACATGGATTTGCCTGAGAGTTGTAGTGGCACTAATAGGGCAGCTGATGGTCAAGCTGATGGTAAAGCACATTAATACAGCAAGAAATGGCACACTTAACTCTTGTCAAGGCACATGTGATTTGAGAACTGGACCTTGAGAATCTGATGAGACAATGCCATGTGTATGCAAAGCTGTCATCAAAGCTAAATGTGTCTAATTTGGATAATCTAAAACATAAAATATGTTCTGGGTTCTCTAACATGTTTTTGTTTACTTCACAATTCCATATTTCTTTCACAGTTTATATGTGTTTAGTAGTAATGCACAATGTTGGAAAAAAAAACACTAAAGGAGAATGCGTGCCCAAATTTTTGACTGGTAATACATGAGAACACATGTCATCTTACTCTCTTATCAATTTTTTCTTCCATAATATCTGATCACACTGAACTAGGTTAAATACAGCTTTCTTATATACAACATTGTTACATAATCATTGCTTCATAAACTGCAAAGTACTTTATAGGTTTGATCTGTATAAATTGGATTTGGTTGGATTCATTTCTTCTTATCTACGCAATCATAAGCTCATAAAAGTAATATGCAGGACTTGGTGTTCTGGGACTAAACTATGTGCCATTGTCGTTTCTACTCGCTTTCATGCTCACTCACTTTCTCTATGCAGTCTTTTTCCAAAATACTGCTATATTTAGCCACCCAATCCTGATTGCACATTAGGGCCATGAGAGGCAGACAATATTTATACCAGTCAGCACATTATTCTCAGAGAGACTACTCTGCAGAGTGACTGGCAGTCAACTGTCAAATCTGGTCTCACTTACCAGAACATTCATTTCACTGGATGTTGTTTAGAGAAAGAGACATTTTACTTTGTGCACATCAAGATTATGCTACTTCTCTCAAAATGTCACATTAAGTATGAAATTGCATAAAATTGCCAGGTAAATAATCATCCTGAGCGTTTCAACATAATGATGGCAAATATCCATCCTGAGTGCTTTCCTTGCATATTTCAAGCCACGGCTATTATATCCAAATAACTTAATGCAATTGACAGAGAAATTGAAAGGAAGCATTGTTAAAGGACAGCCGGTGGTACTGTAGTCACATACAAATAGAGATTACATTTCTATCTGCACACAGAAAGCTACATTTACACCACGGGTTTTGCTGTTCCAAACAACTCCCAGCAGGGCAGACTGGAAGGTAATGGAGGGTGACCGCACTGCTGAACTTCATTTTGCCAGCTATTTGAGAACAATGAAACAGCCGAAATGCTTGAACAATGACATGAAGTGGGGCTTGATTTAGACACCCAGACCCATATATATTACTGTGATTTTATCCCTTTTATCCCTCCCTATTATTTCGCTGTAACCCATGTATATGGATGAACATTTTCATTTTGCAAAAAATAGTCCATTATTTGTTCTTGTCTATAAGTAAAAACAAAACAGCACCACTGATGCTAGACACTTTCCACTATAAACTGAAATGCAAAACTTGAGATGAATATGTTTCACTTAACTAATTCCTTATTACTGGACTTAAACTCAATGAAAAAGTTATACTTTGCTCTATCCCCAAGAAAATGGAAAACCATGTAAGGAGAAATGCTTAAACATCTTGGCACGATTGTTACACTAGAAAACAAGAAACCATGACATGTCAAAGATCCCAGCCTGGTTTTGAAATTGACCATGACCTTGGCCTTTTTCCTTGAAAGTTGCACTATATTTGGAATCAGCATAGTCAGTTTCCCAGGGGTATATGATATGTTTAACGATATATAGCTATAAATGTGCGTAGGGCAAAGTGCAATAATTTCAGACCCTACTGATCCTCAAGGTCAAAGTCAAAATTAAGGTCATTTGATGAGTGAGAAGTGTCCTGGAGTCTAATCTATCACATACTGTATTAAAATTTGGTGCCTCTAGCTATAGTAGTTTTGGTACTATAGGTCAAAATGTTTTTGCAGTTGTTAATGCTGTGGCCTAATTAATAAACAAATTAGGTGGTGATTGCCATAGTAACCCTTCCCCCTACCCTGACTTCCCAAGTTGAGTTAGTTTGGGTCCAGGGACTTTGGAGACACGGAGCTGAATGTTCAGAAGGACACACGAGGCAGAATTTTAGCGTTGAGGCTGCTTAGACTCACTTTTTTGGCCCAGATTATCTGATAATTAGTGCTGTTCATAGAGAGATAGAATATTGAGTCTAACAAACACCAGTCAGGATTGATTGCTACAGTACAACAAAAAATTTCAAGCATGTTTCAAATTTTGGAATAAAACTCAGGGTGAATATGTGTGAATAGAATGTAAAATGAGGAAAATGGCAGTGCCATCTAACATTATAGCTCATCAAGGCTACCAAACAACTTTTGCAATTTTTAAAACTACCCATAAATATCTCATCCCTGCCTTTTTCACTGTAATTTAGCACTATGTTGAGTTTTTGTTTTTTTTTGTTTTTTTTTTACATCTGCGTCCCTGTAAAATTTATTGATGTGAAGTCATCCCTTGAAGAGTTGTATGCCTTTATTTTAAAATCTTAGTATGTTTGCCTGTTTGAGATTAGGATTTACAATCATCTGTGAATATTCTTCTTAGATGTGTGGTATGAGCAGATTTCAAGGCCTTTTAGGCTTTTAAAATCCTCTATCTTAACTGGACTCACATTGCAGCAGAACACACCAGAATATATGAGCATATGTGAATTTCTATATCACATTGATCCACATGGAAAGAGCTCAGTGGTTAAGTATTTTAAAAGGCATGGTTACTGTGTGTTGCTTGGTTTCATCTATATAATACTCTTACATACTCTTACATGTAGATGGAACTGGAGGCCAATAATCAGTGCCACAGTATTGAGATTTCAGCAGAACTTCACAGGCAGTGCATGCACATAAATGCAAATAGCAGAAACATATTGATTCAAAGTATATAAAGAATGATGAGGAGAATTATGCAAAGATAATTATGTATCTAAATTGTTTTAGAGATTGTTATATTGATAAAATGTTTTCAATTTGTACACATACCCCAGGTTGCTGATATACCAGTGTGTTCATTAAACCTAAACCCAAAAATCCCATTAAATTTACTCTCTACAATTAAGCACCTCAAATCCTTCCAATATTAAAACTGGTGCCATAAATTAGTTTGCAATCATAAATATATTTCTCATTGCCTGCTGACACTTGATTAAGTCCCTTTTTGCACAGCAACCAATACCAGCATGCACAGTGAGGTACTGATAGATAATCAACTGAAACCCTCCCCCACTGCTCTGTCCATCTTCTCTCCCCACCCTCTCCACTCACCAGCATCAGGCTGTAAAGAAAGATACTCTCCTTACCCCAGCACATGACTGATCGCTGTCAGCACTGACACATTTCATTGAGAGGACCATGAGATATGAGTTTACTATAGCGGTGTGGTCAATGAAACTGCAGACAAGAGATCCTGTAGTTCACACAGGGCTATCTATCCATCTACTGTACAGTATGTTCATATATGTGTGTTATTGTAATTCATATGCTGAGCCATGTGATCCAGGCAAGTATCTGACTGAATACATTAATATCCACATCCAATTATGTGACTGCATGTGAGCATTCAAGATTTGCATGCATGCTCAGCT
This sequence comes from Pseudamia nigra, assembly GCA_029823295.1. Lineage (NCBI taxonomy): Eukaryota > Metazoa > Chordata > Actinopteri > Kurtiformes > Apogonidae > Pseudamia > Pseudamia nigra. The sequence goes on along the minus strand of JAQQAE010003660.1, from coordinate 6,160 downwards.
TTGAGGCTCCAGATGTTCCATTTTGTTGTACTGTGGGCTGTCATTATATTTATGACTGCTCTGACATGCTCCCATATGGACATGTCTTTAGTGACAGGCTCATCATTTCAGTCAGACATAGCCTCTGAAATGCCCTCTAACAAGACTGGACTGCTGCCAAAGTCTGTTCTGTAACTGCTGATGGGCAATCACATCAATATTAGATTATCGTTATACTTATAAAGTGATTATTTCCTCAGAACGCAAAAACATATTGTCTGGCTTAAAATCAGATTTGGACACGCCTTCTCCTTCAGTGTCGTTTATTTCTTTGGAACAGTTTTCACATCAAAAGTGAGTTCATTTGTGCCATTTTGGGCGTATTGTGCTTTATGGTGCATTCCATTTGCCTCAGAACTCGGAGGTTGGAACTAGGAGTGACTAAACGCTGAGCTGATTGCTTTCCAGCTGCAAAGTCAGAAAAACATGGATGTATGCTGGAAAGCTGGCTCATTCGGATCTTAGACAACTTCACAACACATGCATTTTACATGATAACAACTGTACAGTATGTGGCATTGACATCAACAAATGAATGTGTATTACTGATGTAATATGAAACAAATGCAACAGAAAAAAGTGCTGTTCATTCAGTTGGTGTGAGTGGCAGCCATACTGCATTGTCAAGTCAGGGTTGAGGGAGTTGCTGCGACTGTCCAAGTTTGAATTCTGACTTGAAGCGACGTTCCAGTATACATTTCCAACTAGGAACCCAGAAATTCCACCTTCCGTACAACTGGAATGCACCAGTCAATTGTCTAGTGCAGAGGAAGGGTGAGTAATTAATTCAGTTAATAGCCCTATTAGTGCTACTACAACTACTGCACAAATCCATATTGTGGCAAGAAACACTCCAGTCTATCGCCACTTTAAGATGTCAATGTTAAACAGTTTGTAAAATCACACGAGCTTTGAATGGGTCCCCAAATGCAGTTACTAAAACCATCAACACTATGTCCCTGTTAAGGAAGACCACAAGGATAAGTTTATTAGAATTACCAGCCTCAGAAACGGCCAATTTACACCTCAGATGGAGTTCGATGCTTGTGATGACTGCACTTTGTTGACTCATCTTCATTTCTTAAAGTACAGTACCGGTAGTTATGGACTGTCTTTTCTCTTTGTGTGAAAGTTTTTTGCCATAATATGTATTTGTACAATAGTTGTAATAGTATCAATAGGGCAACTGGCTCTGTACCCGCTCTTCCTTTGCACAAACTGATGGACTAAAACACATTTAGAAAAAAGAAACAGCACAAATTAAGTCACCTTGTGAGTCAGATGAACACATGCCATAAGTGTGCAAAGCTGTCATCAAAACTAAATGTGCCTACTTTGGACAATCTGAAAGACAAAACATGCTCTGGGTTGTTTTTTGTTTACTCCATAAATCCGCACATGTTCTTAGACAGTATTGACATCTTCAGTATTAATGTACAATGTTGAAAATAATACACACAAAGAAAAAACACTGAAGGTGTATATAATGTATTATTCTTAAAGAATACTGTTTGACTGCACTATTTATTGCCATGTACGTAGGAGCTGTACAATTGATGCAGTGTAAGGCTGAAATCTATGGACTAACTGACACTGATGTAAAGGCTGGAAAAACATGCAGGCTTAAGTGCTAAATCTGAGGGATCCACCTTACACCTGACCTGAACCGAGCCGCATGATGTAGAGGCACTTTTTCCTGTAGGACAGCGCTGATAGTATTCAGCGAAAGATTAATGATGACTGTGGTTTCTCAAAGCCAAGCACCAAGTAGTAGCAAGTATTGTCCCCTTCTTTTGATATTCTTAGTCCAAGCAGGAGCAGAACAGTCAAGATGAATCTATAATCAGTCGGTGCCAATGGGATCTGTGGGAGACTGCCCTTGAGGGCTAATCTATATGTGTCCCTAGTGCTTACAATGCCCATGAAATGTAGCAGTGCCTTGCCTAGATGCTCGAAGGACTCAGAGGCCTGGGAGTAAAAGGACAAAGGTTGAATAGCTGAATTTCACTCTTGGACCCTTTTCAGGTTCTTTTTTTAAAATCACATTCTTCTTTCTGCCTTCTGCTTTCTGCAGTTTCCAGTGAAAGCCACGAAACAGCTCTGTCGCTTAGCCCACTGAAACATTCACTTCTGTTACTGGAGGAGAGACACATTGTTCAGACAGTCACTTTGGTCACATATGCTGCAGGACTGATAGCAATTTATCATACTACACATTTTTCACTTGTCTCTACGTGTCCCAATTTTGTTTGTGAATATTCTGGATGGTAAAGTGAAAATAAATCAAATGGACAAATAAGAAAAAAAATCACAGCATCTGGGAATGTTTTTCATCCTTTGGTTTCTTTCATGTCATTTTTGTCATTATATTCTCTTTGTTTTTTTATGCATCTTTACATTGTTTTTGCCATTTTGTATTTTTGACTTTGTCATTTTGTTTATTTTATGTTATTTTCTTGTTTATATCTTTCACTACATTTGAATGAAATAAAGATTTGACATGTATTGTGGTAATTCTCAATATCAATTTATATGAAATTTTTGTTGTGAGAACATTTTTGGCTAAATTGTCTGGCTCTAAGAATTCAATCTGCAGTGGGCAGTATTTTTGGCATCGGGAAACCTTTGGCAATAACGTAATTCTCGGAAGGAAACTGTAGACAAGCATCTCCCTTTGGCTCCATTTACTGCCTTAAACTCAAGCTTGTGACTGGAACTTTGGGCAATCAGTGTTTTTCAAATAATTGAAATACAGCTTTAATGACCATTTGTGCTCAAGAGTAAATCAGACACATTTATACTCTGTGGAGTTATTAGAGAAGCAGCATGGGAGCTGCTAACAGTGATATTTTGGCTTTTCCTTCCATAATAGAGTGAAATGACAAAAATAGTCCATTGTCATATACACTGAAAGAAGTAACAGTGTAAGTAGTATGGCCAATATCGGGATTTCAACTAGAAAAGAGTGTGCATGGATTGCTTTTTTCCTGCTGCCAAATTCCAAAATTATTAATGACATGAACAAAAATGACCAAAATTACCACTAAAATTGAGAAAAAATACTGAAATTGTCACCAAAATGAGCAAAAATTTATAAAATAATTAATAAAATGGATAAAAATTAGCAAAACAAATGAATAAATCAATCGAATGAACAAAGCCAATGAAGAGAATTTTCAGTGAAAAGAACAAATGTCAAATTAACAATGAAAATGAACGAAAAGATCAACTAGATGAACAAAAATGAAAAATTAGGTCACCTTAAATTCTCCATGGACCTGTAGGAATCTTTACATTGCAGCCTGTTGTCCGGTCACATGATGATATTCTGATTACAACTGCAGGTTGATTGTGTTGCTCTGATTCATAAGTACAGCAAAGTGGACAAAGTATATTATCTAAGAATGGCCCATAATGTCTGCACACTACACGCTTAATAGACTAATATGTGGAGGTGGAAGAAAGTCATTAATTTATCATCCAATAACATTCAAGTCACCATAATCCATAAACAAGGAAAGTAGAAATAAACTCCTCTCCTTCTCCGCGCTATGGGCTTTAAAGACTTTTAGTTTTGATGGCTTTGCCCTCTATTAGTTCCTGCAGTGCATGTTGAATATTATCCCAATAAAATTTTTTTAGCAGGTCTCCTCGGGGAGCTGCTGACACAGTTTGCATCCCAAGTTTCACAGTTCGTTTATTGATGTGATGGTGTTGACAAGGGCAGTGACATTTACTGCACTTACAGTTACAGTTCATTTCCCTACTGTACTTATTTGTATTAAAGTGGACCCTGCTTTATTTATGTACATATTATGCAAGCGTGTGTGTGTGTGGTAACGTGTGAGAGGAAGCGATTGCAGCTGTCAATGTGCCAACCTGTCTTTCTGTAGCTCTGTCAACGTCTCCCCATGATCCCATGGTGCAGAACAGAAAGGGCTTAGGAAAATGCCTCTTTCTTTACTCCTCTTTGATCCTTTTGGCTTTTGTCCATCATTCTTGACTTATAAATGTCAAAAAGACTTGACATTGTCACCATCTTTACCCGTCAAATTGTGTCCAATGTGAGCTTTGCATTGTCTATTGTTTAACACCCAAGCTACACATCTGCATCAACATTTTGACATAAACATTCCTCTTGGTCTCTGTACTCGCCTGTCATTGTAAGGTTCAAAGGTCAGCAGAGTGATGACGGTCTAGAAACAAAGACACCAGACTGGACCCAGAGGTTTATACTATTTTGACATTTCACATACAAGCCTAGTATCAATTTGCATCAGGGATATTGAATATTGCCCTGTGGTAATGTGACATCTGTGTCAAGATACCCAGCTTGACAAGCAACAATGTCAGAGTGACATACAAGGGTGCAATGGCTGTTTTTTTATCTTGTATGTCAACCCAGATACAGTGGTCACATGCATCTAAGAATGTAAACATATTAAATTTACAGGTACTTTCCCTTTTTAAAAATGTGCAATATCAACTTTATGCAGTAAACATTCAGGATCCATCAAGTTTTTCTTTATTTGTATTAGTTTCAACATTGTACATTAATACTGAAGACATCCAAGCTATAAAACAACATTTTTCATTTCTTGCAATTTCTTGTCTTTTTAATGTGCTTTGGACCATCAGTTGTTTTGTGCATGAGAAGGACGGGTACAGAGTCAATAGCCCTATTAGTACTACCGGTACTACAACTACTGTACAAATCCATATTATTGCAAAAAACACTCACTTGAGTAAAGAGAAAAGACAGTCTATTGTTACTTTAAGTACAGTCAGTCCGAAACATCTCAAGAACTTGTCCAGACGTGCAGTCACCAAAACCATCAACCACTATAACGAAACTGGCCAGTAGTAATTCTAATCATTTTATCCCCTGCAGCAGCAGCAGCAGCTCTTTCTTTACTGGGATGGTACGCATGACGGCCAACCAGAATGTGGTTGTGTTTTATTGACTACACAAGCCCATATGTGTTTTTTTGCAGTTGGGATGTCTTCAGTATTGACATAAAATGTTGAAAATAATTCAAATAAAATAAGAAAAACACGGAAAGAGAAAGTGTCCTTTTGCACATAAATATTTATTCCTATACATTGCAATTCCTGTTACTACATCATCACATAATTGCATACTTCTACGGACAAATATGACATACCTTTCAAAATCAGTTCTGCAAATACTAAGATGTCTTGAAGTCACTTGTTTTGTATATTAAGCACCAAATTCCTACAGTTTCTTTTTTCACTATAGCATTATAGCTATATGTTTTATTTACATCTTGTCCCCAAACAGAAATCACTTAACTCATTTTATTGTAAGAATTTAGTGGAGAGTGGAGTCTATATTTTCTATCCATTACATTCCACTAAAACTGGAAGACTTTGCAGGATATAATGGATAAATATTGCTTGTGAGTTAAAATCATTTGATTATGGTACAGGGCATGAGAATCAAAGGTGAAATTGCACTTTATTGGTACTCTAAGGATAAGGACTGCACACTGTATAATATTCCTTTGTTGGCTCTAAAGACACTCTAAATGTGTGGAAATATCTTGCAGAATCTGCCTTTTAACTATCTTTGTCTGCTATTGTCACCCCGTGGCAGAGGGGTGGAATATTAATTTCCTTTTACAAACATTTGAAGCATGGCCTTTTATTCATATAGTGTAATTAATTCTGTCTCATGTATAACAAAAGTAATGGCAATTAAGCAATTAAGCTGTATACAAGCTTGTGCGTAGCGTATGCCATTAAAACATTTCCATTTGTGGATTAATTTTGATTAATCACAATTAGTAACCATTTGTTATGAAACCAAATTAATCACAGGGTCACTGGATTAATTTTGATTAATCACAATTAATACCCATTCGTTGTGTTTCATTTTGTGGGAGCAAAAACACTCATGATAGACGGTGATATAGACACTCAACTAAAATTACTTATTTCACATTAAAATGTATATTTTTTTCTAATTTAAACTTGTATAACTAAAGGAAATTACAGCTGCTTTGTAGAACTTAACAGAACCGCTGTAATGTTCTGCTGAGATGTTTTTGCTTTTTTACACTTGGTTCATTGTTTTCATCAGTAACTAATGTAATTTGTT
>JAQQAE010003659.1:0-19856 GCA_029823295.1 Pseudamia nigra | reverse complement strand
CCGGTTGTAAATAAAGTTTGACTGACTTATCTGATTGTTTTGTTGACATTCATTTTAGCACAGCGCCATCTTGTGGAAGCATAACGCAACTGCACCCACTACTGTCACTTCTGTTGTAGCGCACCGCTATCTGGTGGATGCATTACGCAACTGCGCCTTATAATCCGGTGCACCTTATGTATAGAAAAAAATAAAAAATGTGACATTTTTGGAGGGTGCGCCTTATAATCCGGTGCGCCTTATAGTGCGGAACATATATTGATAAGAAGTGAAATGTTTTGTTGTTCAATGGTGAAATTGGTGCGTAGTTGCAGAGCTACACGTCAACACGTTGAAAGGAAATATGTTGCCACTTTCACGTGTTTGCTACTTTCTAGAAACACTGACTGGATGAACAGCAGGTCACTCCCAAGGCGACCTGGGACCATATTCTGACAAAGGGACAGTGTAAACACTCAATAGTGACATTTTCCTAAACCAGTTTCTCAGGAAGAAAGTAATTTTGGCAGCTGTTCATGGTACATGGCTCATTTTGGCTCAACAATGATTGGCTGTAACTTGTGATGTTTTAAAAATGTAATTAGATATTTAGATTTCTACTAACTCATAGAGGTGGTACTAATGCATTTTATCTGGACTACAATTGGTTATGACTTGTGACATCACAAATCCCCAAAATTCAGAATGGCTTGTTTTTTCCTCTTTTGTAAATCTTGGTGTACAGATTACTCTGGTCTGGTAGCATATAGAAAGTTCATATTTTCACAAGCTTTTATTTTACCACAGAGAGTTTATATAAACCTCAACACCTAATCAAGATATGTTTTCACAGTGTTGGACCTTTAAGGAAAAGCTAAATTATATTGGCCAGTTTTCTTACGCACATTTTTGCACATCTAATGGTGTTAATATTTAATAAAAGATTATTTGTAAAGACTGAGATAGTGATGGATTTCCTATGTCCAGCTGTCTGCACTGTCAAATGAAGGAGGTGAGGAAGGACTTTTAACCCAGGAAGCCAAACAGCTTAATTAGACAATAATGTGACACTATAAAGAAAACACTAATGTCAATAAAATGTGTGCAGATGTTTTAAGGTTGTCTATATGTAAAGCCTTCAAAGTAAATAATAAAGTACAAAAAGCTATTTACATAGACTTGTCAAAAGCACCAATGAATCCTCCCTTGTGTTAATGTTCTACTGCCAGAGAAACACAAATGGACTTGTGTGTTACTTCTCATGTGCTCTGACAGAAGTTTCCTCTGAGTGGAGACCTCAGTGACTCCGTGTCTATGGTTGAGGACGATGACTGGAGACGCATTCGACACATCCTGTCTCCCTGGTTCACCTCTGGCCGTATGAAAGCAGTAAGATTTGTTATTTTCCACCATAAATTTATTTGTTGAATTCAGATAATCCCAATTTATACAGTTCATTTCTTGTTACCCTTTTTTAAACCATTGAACTTTTTGTCTTAGATATTTAACATCATGAAACACCACTCGTGCAAACTGACAAACAGCCTGAAGTCCAAGGCAGACAATAATGAAGTTATTGCAGTGAAGGAGTAAGTAGATTCTTAATGTGATATACCCTGAGAGTTCCCGTAACTAAAATATAAGTTTTCTACATACTCTGGGGAAGCCACTAAGAGTGATACCAAGTCTACACACAGAGCTACACATTCTAAAGAATGGGTTTTAGGTCATAGATCATGCATTTGCATCTAAACATGACCATAGTGCTGATGAGCACATGGTCAGATTAACAAAGGTGTGGCGTGTTTTGAGTAAAGTCGCACTGTCGTTAACAATAAGGAATATCCATTTTGTTTGGATATGTGAGGCCTATAAAAGCAAATGGAAAAAACTGGAATTTCACGATTTGTCGTCATGCCACACCTTGCTGCAAATTTTCATGAATGGCTCCAAAATCTGACATTGCAGCAAGACAACGCACATGCGCATACGGTGAGGCTTGTGACTGAATTCTTAAGAGTGAATAATATTGGTCCACTTCCCTGACCAATATTCTCACGGATACGTGGCCCGTAGAACACTTGTGGGATAATCTGGATCGGCGTGTTCTAGCCCGTATCCCCATCCTGAACACATGGAATATGTCATTGAGTGGTTTCAATGTGACAAAGATTATGAGCATTAATTGCAGCACATGGTGGACATACACATTATTGACTGTATTCTGATCCAGAACATGGAAGTCATTGCTATCGACTAGAAATGCTTTCATTGACCATTGTTCGTCACAGCCTGTGTATATTCTGCAGAAATCGTACGGACATATTGTATATATCATGCCTATGTGCGATGCCAACATTTTATCGTCTCTGACTAGAAACAAACATTAGTAAAATGCAATGTTATTTTACAATTCATTTGGCCTCACCTTTAAATGCTCAATAAACCTAATCAACATGAAATCTGTTTTTCTGTAGCCTGGTTTCAATCTGTGATTGGTGACATGTACAATGTGTGTGTCCCAGCTTCTTTGGACCATACAGTTTGGACGTGATGGCGAGCTGTACATTCAGTGTGGATGTGGACACGATCAACAACCCTTCAAGTCCCCTCATCAATCATGCCTCAAGCCTGTTTAGAGTGTCTGTCCCCCTTTTTATGCTTCAAGGTGCTGCTCCACCCACATTAGGTTTTTAATTCACAGTAAGCCTCTGTTTTATGACTGGTGTTATAATGATCCATCTTTAAATTTCTCAGGGTGTTTTCCCTTCATTGTTCCTCTGATGGAGTGGATGGGTATATCCTTATTTTCTAGTGCTGCAACAGGTTACTTCAAAAAATTTATGAAGAAGGTCAGAGGAGACCGTGACAAGAACTCATACCAGGTTTGGGCAAAAAACACAACAATAGGTGACAAAGTATAATTTATGTGCATCTAAAATTGATATCAGGATGTAAAAATATAGTAACATTTCCATACATACATCCACAAAATTTCTGCATGATATAATCTTGCTCAGTTTTCATCAAGCAACTGTACAAATGCCAGAAAACTCCAGGCAAGAAATTGCATAAATTAAGAGGTCGTCCACACAGAAGCAAGTTTCAGAGTACTGGGAAAAGCTTATCATATGAGTGTTTCATCCAAAAGGAGCCAGTGTTTTGGGACCCTGAATATGCACATTTTTTAAACCTGGTCCGAGAGTGAACAAATATCAAAATGTCACCATTGCATTTCTGTGTTCACAACCCATCAGCATCTTGTCTGAAACGATGATGCCATAGCCCCACTTCTCCCTTGATGCAGAAGCTCTAACCCACCAACAACAACAACAACAACAACAGCAGCAGCAGCAGCAGATTCCAGTGAACAAAATTGACAAAATTGTTCGTGCTGCAGAAAACACCGAGCTGTTCTGGCTTTTAGCAAAATCATCAGCTCCTCTAGTCCTACCATGAACAAGAAGTTGACATGGAGAACAGCATACACCGCACATTCTTAGCTCTGTGTTTACTTTGTGCAAGTTTTATGCAAGTTCCATGTCTTCTTCTTTGTTTTTGGTGTATTTCTGTGGCATCGCTACAGCACCACTTACAGGCCTGGCAGATATACTAAAGTTCTTACAGTGGTTTCATGTGGACACACATTTCTTTCATTGTTTCACAGTCTGGAAGTCTTCAGTATTAATGTACAATGTTTTCAAACATCTATCACCTCATGCTATATTTCATTCCACACAATACTTGCACATACAGCATGAACATCTACATTAAGTATTAATAATGTGACATGTCTTCAGAATTCCAAAGATATGCTTCAGCACATGATCAACTCTCAGACAGACAGTGATCCCATGAAAGGAAATCAAAATAAAGGTATTTATGCAGTGATTGCACATTTTCATATGTTAAATGACAATTACTGCTACAGCTACTCTACCAATACTTTTGCCTTTCAGGTCTTACTGACCATGAAATCACTACCCAAGCAACAATGATGGTGTTTGCTGGTTATGAGACAAGTGCCACCACTCTTGTTTTCGTGGCTTATAATTTGGCAAGAAATCCTGACATAATGAGACGCCTGCAGGACGAGATAGACGCTACATTCCCAAATAAGGTACACTGATGTTTTGTGCTACTAGAATCATCTTTGTCGATTTTGCTCAGTGAAAGTAGAGTTGTAAAATTCAGTAATTTGTTTCTCTAATGCAGGGGTCTGCAACCGTTACAACCTATAGAACCATTTTTGGAGAAAAAAGATTTAAAAAATTGTTCTAGAGATACAAACATATTTCTTGTCAATGTTTGTTAATATTTCTTTTTGATTTTGGTTATAAGTATTTACTTTGTTAACTTTGTTCATCCATCCATCTTCTACCGCATATCTGTGGGGTTGGGTCACGGGAGCAGCAGCTTGAGCAGGAAATCCCAGATTTCTCTCTCCCCGGCTATTTTGTCCAGCTCTTCTGGGGGGACTCAGAGGCATTCTCAGGCTAGCTGAGAGACATAGTCCCTCCAGTCTGTCCTAGGTCTTCCCCAGGGTCTCCATCCAGTGTGATGTGCCTGGAGCACCTCCCCAGGGAGGTGTCCAGGAGGCGGCCAAACCAGATGCCCAAGCCACCTCATCTAGCTGCTCTCGACGTGGAGGAGCAGCGGCTCTTTTCTGAACACCCCCTGGATGGCTGAGATTCTCACCCTATGTGGCAGAGTCCAGCCACCCTGCTGTGGAAAATAATTTCAGCCGCTTGTATCCTGGATCTTGTTCTTTCGGTCGTGACCCAAAGCTCCTGACCAGAGGTGAGAGTAGGAATATAGATCAACCGGTACATCAAGAGCTTTGCCTTTCGGCTCAGCTCCTTTTTCACCACGATGGACCGATGGGGTCAGATTTGGAGGTGCTGATTTCCATCCCAGTCACTTCACACATGGCTGTGAACCGCTCCAGTGAGAGCTGCAAGTCACAGCCTGATGAAACCAACAGAACCACATCATCTGCAAAAAGCAGAGATCCAATCCTGAGGTCACCAAACTGGACCCCTCAGTGCCCTGGCTGCGCCTAGAAATTCTGTCCATAAAGATTATGAACAGAATGGGTGATAAAGGGCAGCCCTGGTAGAGTCCAACTCTCACCAGAAACAAGTCTGACTTACTGCTGGCAATGCAGACCAAGCTCAACTTTGTTCATTGTTTTATTTAATTTTAATGATTTTTTTGTTCTTTTTTATTTTTGGTCATTGTCTTGATTATTTTTTACTTTTGTGTCAATGTTAGGTTGTTATTTTATTCATTTTTGTTGTTTTGGCTTATGAAATGTTTATTTTTTAAATTTTTATAGTTTCATTCATTAGTCTGTTCATTTTTGCTCATTTTATTTACTTTCTCATTGTATTTCTGCCAATTTCTGAGTTTTGTTTAGTTTCATTTTTTGGGCTTCATATTTTGTTAATTTTAATTCATTTGATGCTTAGCTTGTTAATTTTTTTCATTTTTTGGATATGTTTTTTAATGAATTTTGATTACTCAGAATGACTCCAAATCATCTGTGAATTCAGTGAGCATTTGACTTGTAGCATTAGCAATGGAAACTTTTTTTAGATTGTAGTGGAAGAAAATAAAAAATCTTCAGCCATAAATAGGAGACTGTCATAATGTGTTACTGCCAAGAGCCACAGGTCGCAGACCCCTGATCTAAGCTGCATTTTGTAAAACTCTACAGGGTCCAGTCCAGTATGAAGATCTGATGCAGATGGAATATCTGGACAGTGTGGTCAGCGAAAGTCTGAGGTAATGGACATTTAACGTTTCCATTTTACACATGACCTGACTGTGAGAGTTTTGCACAGCACCAAAGAACCATGCTTTGAAGAATAGAAGATGAGTAGTACATTCGAAAGTCAGAGTAAGGTGTTATCAGAACAGATTAATTTCAAAATATTCCGCATTTTCATCTGCATTGTCCCTAGTCCTGAGGTTATTAGCAGTGGGAATCTGTACATGAATATACAGTAACAATACCAAATATCTAGGAGGCGCTTGAAAATCATAGATTATAAAGGCTTTATGACATTTTTTTAATACCAAAAAACCAGGGCCCAATCCCATTTCTAATTTTCACCCCTCTACCCCTTGCCATTGCTCCTTGAGACATTTCTGTTTCAAGGGGTAGTGGGAAACCTAAAAAAAAATGGGACAACCCATCAATATCTCTTACATCATAAGCAGTTGCAGTTGGCACGATGGACAAACAAGACAACATTGTTCACTATGCCGTCAGCAGCCGTTGATTGTTTGGTGGAACCGCTGCTTTGTTTGGGGTGGTTTGCCTCCATGTTGCCGGTGAATCGTACGGAATTCCAGGAAAAATCCTACCACCCCTGCCATTTCAAGTCTGGTCTGGAATAATCTCCGTTTCGAGGGCTACACATCCTACCCCTTGGCCCTTCCCCTCTGACTTTGGACACCCCGAGGGGTAGAACGAGGGGGTGTATTGGGATTAGGCCCTGCTCGTGTGGGTGCCACAGTGACTCGTGCGGTAGAGTGCCCCCGCATGGCCCATCTTCCCATCAAAAAAAGGCCAAAAAATAAGTCTTAAAAAACTGTTCATTACATTCTTATCGAGCCAAAAGTGCTATACCAGTGTAACATTTCTGACGCTAACAATGAACATGTTGACTCCATGGTCACTTACAAATATATTGTTTTGTTGTAAGGCTTTACCCTCCAGCTGCACGCCTGGAACGAACTGCAAAGGAAACAGTCAGGACCAATGGGATCACAATCCCAAAAGGCGTCATTATTATGGTCCCGGTTTATGCTCTTCACCGGGACCCTGAGCTGTGGCCGGAGCCCGAAAAGTTTCAACCTGAAAGGTACCGCATGTGCAGCTTTTCACAAATTTCAACTTTATTATGACATAGTGAAAGTGATTAATGCTCTTAGAAGTCTGTGGAATTTTGTCATGATTGTCTAATAATCAGAATTAGAAACTAGAGGTTGTTTGATCACCCACAGCTGCAAGGAATCCAGTGAAAAATGCAGCCACCGAACTGCAGAATTTTGAGTGATTTTTCAAATTTTTCTTGGTACAAGCAGTGGTGCTACATATTGGTTATTTTGATCATATTGCTATTTGCTTCATTGTTTTGTTGTGTATTTATTGATTTGTTTTTCAATTTTCTTGGTTATATTTTGCTGTATTATTAATATACTTTATTATGCTTGATCATTTTGTTGTGTATTTATTGATTTTTTTCAGTTTTGTTGGTTATATTGTATATGTTTATTATTTTTCTGAATTACTTTTTAATTTCTTTGGCTTATTGTGTTGATTTTTGTTCAGTTTTATTGGTTATTTTGATCTCATTTCTCAATTTGTTTGATTGCGTTATTCATTTATTGCGTTTTTGGTTCATTTTGTTGTGCATTGCTGATTTTATATTGCAAATTTTTATACATTTTTATTTTTCCTCATTTTAATGTTTTTTGTTAATTTGCTTGACTATTTTACTCATGTTGCTAATTTTGTCACTTAGTTTGTTGACTTTGGTTCATGTACTTATTATTTTGGTAATCTTGTGCTTATATGTTGGATTCAATTCATTTTTTTCATGTTTTTGTTCATTTTACTCATTGAGCTTTGCTTAAATGTAACTGAGTAACAGTAAAAGTATTCTGTAAAATGATGACTTTCAGACTTACACTTTTTGGAAAATACTACTGAAATACATGTGACTGAGTAAATATACAGTAGTTGAGTACTGCCAACCTCTGCGTAGCACCCCCAATTCTGGAAGCAGTAGTGCCACCTATACCTAAAACTGTTGATTGTGCTCAAAAAGCACAGTAAGTTTCACATAAATTGGGTCAGACACTCGTGATTTATTAGATCTTTTTTTGAAGCAAACTGTAGCGCCTCTTACCTCAGAAGTTGACAGGATGTAGATCTTTAATTGATCAGTAACTGTGGCAGGTTTCAAGCACTTACAGATTTTGTTATTGCAAGTAATAGCGCAATATATCCCAAGAGTTACGTTTGAAGTGTGATAGTGGTAAATATCACATAAGTCAATTCAGAGACTTTTGAGTTATCACGTCTTTTCTAAAACAAGCATTAGTGCACATTATTGAAAAGTTAGTGTCACATATCCCAAAAGGATGAAGTCATCAATAAACATGCCAGGTTTCCAGTAAATTAGTTCAGCCGCTCCTGAGCTATCATGTTTTTAGAGGTTGAGATTTTATGTTTTTCTTTTTTTGAAGATCTTTCAGTAATTTTTACTTTAACTTGTGTGATACAGATTTAGTAAAGGGAACAGGCAGAAAGTCAACCCCTACACATACCTGCCGTTCGGGCTTGGACCAAGGAACTGTATGGGCATGAGGTTTGCTCTGATGCTGGTCAAACTGGCCTTGGTGGAAGTTTTGCAGAACTACACCTTCTCTGTGTGCGAGGAAACAGAGGTGAGGAACGTTCATTATATGTACACCCACAGAGACGTTTTAGCACAGTGCAGCACATGTTCTTAACAGGGCTGTCAAATTAATGCCTTAATTAATCTGCATAATTTATTTGTTTAAAAGGATGTAACACAATTGATGCATTGGCTGCTTACAGTGATTCAAAATACACAATTATACTCACTGGGATGGATCAGTAGTAGTATTAAACCTCCTGTGTACTGGTACACCTCTCTAAATCCCATAAGTTCACGATTTGGTGGCAAAAGCAACTCACAGTACTTAATCCTCCTGTTATGGTCTTTTGTCAGGAACAGAAACTATGTTCCCGAGTCAATTTGTCACGGTGCATGTGTAATTATCCAAAAGATGTCTGAAACCAAAAAAATCCTAATAAGCATTGTTAATATTTCATTACTAACTCTATTACTAACTATTCCATCAATATTTAGTGCAATGGTGTTTCCTCACCTCTCACAGGTAATGGTTCAACTGGGATAATTCACTCATTTTTTATTTTAAAAAATACATTTTTAAACTTTTTTTTATTGTTTCACTACTTTATTACTTTAGAAAGACCAACATATAAAACACAATAGTTTTACATAACATTGAAACATAACATTTAAATTTTGTTTTACATAAATGCACCGTTTGAACCAGATATGAACAAAATAACAAGTAATAGCAATGTAAACAAGGTGTGTGCGTGTGTGTGATTGGGGTGATTTCTTTGCAACTGTGATTCCTCACAGTTGCAAAGAAAGAAATAGTCTGACATTTCTGACACCCTTTTACCTCCAGTTTGACTGCTGGGTCAAACTGACCCAAACAGTGTCTATGTGATATAAACATGCAAATGGTTGTAAATATGTGAGATGAACCATTTTCATTTTATATGTTGATTACACTAATTAAGGCAAGCAGAAGAAGTTTCATACTGAAAAAATACTTTTAACTATTTATTCTTCAAACTTTAAAATGGGTCAATTTGACCTGTAACATAACAGGAGGGTTAAGTAAAAGTACTGTTACTTTCTAATTCTAGTAACTCAAGTAGAAGTCCTCATGAACTTATGTATTTGAGTAAAGGTAAAACAGTATCTCATAAAAAAACACTCAAGTTGTGAGTAACTTCATAAGGTGGAATTGATTACAGCCTCATATACTGGTGAATATAGGAATATAGTGCCTTTCTACCCTATGGTGCTCAAAGTTCTTTCCATTCACCTATTCACTCACACAAACACACCAGTGAACATTTACTGGGAGAAACTCGGGCTTCAGTTTCTTGCTCAAGGACACGTTGGCCTGTGGACATGAGAGGTTTTGTTAATACTCTTGATTATTTTGATCATTTTGTTGCTCATTACCTCCACCAAGGTGGTTATGTTTTTGTCTGCCTTAGCAGGATCACTCAAAAAATAAACAGATTTTCATGAAATTTTCAGGAAAGGTGTGAAATGGGACAATTATAGATATTATATTTTGGTTGTGATCTAAATCACCATCTCAGTGCACTGCAATTTTTTTTGCACTGGGCTTAAGGCGTTTCAACGCT
Source organism: Pseudamia nigra (assembly GCA_029823295.1). Classification (NCBI taxonomy): domain Eukaryota; kingdom Metazoa; phylum Chordata; class Actinopteri; order Kurtiformes; family Apogonidae; genus Pseudamia; species Pseudamia nigra. Next base: position 9,856 of record JAQQAE010003659.1, on the reverse strand, counting down.
CAGTCTTTAGAACAGTGTTGTGATTGACAATCAGTGCTCAGTTACCAACCAATCAAAATCTAGAAAGGTGAAGGCCATAGAAAGAAAACACCGTAAACTTCTCTGCACCATGATGGAGGAAACTGACTGACAACTCAGTTTATGATCCAGCACTGAAGGAAGCGAACGTCCACAACATCCATTACAGTTTGAAATGTTACGGTGTGAAAAGGACATTTTTATGTGTCGCCGTGATGCAACCACGAATGCAGCTCCAACTCAGTCATTAAAGTAATTGCTGTTTGACTACATATCAAAGTAAACAGTGAACTTAGAAGTGCATCGTGTGTCTAGGTGTCATTAAATTGAAGGCTGTTCTCTGTACTGTACCCCAGACCCCTTGAAAAAGTCTTACACCACCACTTTATGGGGTAAATATAGTAGGATTTCAAAATGTGGACCTTTACGCCGCTAAAACCTTCCCTGTGGACACAGGGAAGGTCCACAGGGTTTATTTTGAACCGGATTATTTTGAACCTTTTTGTTCATTTTGTGGCATATTTTGTGGATTTCACGGTTCAATTTCTTTATTAAGTAATTTTCATCAATTTACTTGATTATTTTCTTTGTTTTTGCATATTTTGTTCATTTTTGTGATTATTTTTGGACATTTTTGCTCATTTTGTTGCTTACATTATTCATTTTCATAATTTACTTGATTATTTAGTTCTCCTTTTGAATTTAACTGATTATTTTGTATTTTTTTATTTTAACCTTTTTACTCATACTGAGGTAGAGGAAAAAGTAATAGAGTAGAGGAAATTTTTTCATCACAAATGTAACTGAGTAACAGTAAAAAATATTCTGCAATACAGCTGCTCTCAGAAGTATGTTTTTTTTTTTGTTTTAAAAAACTACTCAAGTACATGCAAAGGCGTAAATGTACTTCGAGTACTACACACCTCTGCTCAGTGGGAAGACCGAGTCCAAACTAACAAGACGGAATCAACCGACATAAAGTACTGTAGTTTCACATTCTGCAGGAGGGAGTTTACATTTCACCGACGCACTTCCAGCTTTACGTGCATAAGTGTCATGAGTTTCTATTTTGGCCTCATAAAATGAAACACAATTATGAATGGGTATTGATTGTGATTAATTGACCTTAAGCCACAGTAGCCCTGTGATTAATCTGATTATAAATTCTAATCATTTGACAGCCCTATGAGATTATTAAATAATGCTTTTGTTAACTGGTTACCTCTGCATTCTCAGTTTCCTCTGGAGATGGACCCTCAAGGCTTATTGTCATCACTGCGACCGATCAAGCTGAGGCTGGAGACACGTTGAACTGATTCTGGAAATGAGGACATCCCAATCAAAAAATAAATAAAATGAAACCAGTTTCAAAAACACCTCAAGATTTATGGTTTCAGAAACAGAAATTCTGATAACTTCATTATAAACTTCAGAGAAAAGTAACAATATATGATGATGAGGTCCATCGTTTCACTGATGTAAAATTTATGATAGAAAATAAATCATGTTGCATAAAGATCTGATTCCATCTTAAAATCTCTGTTCTGTTATGATTTTTTTTGGTCATAATCTCATAAAACTGTAAATTTTTCATGGAACTATTACAGCTTGACTGAAAATATATTTTTTCCTCGGTGTGGACCAAATACTCCTTCATAGTTTTCAGTCTGTTCTAATTATAAAAAATGTAATGACCAGTAGTTCATGTAAATTAAGCAGGTTGAAGAATCAGGATGCACATTTAGACTTTTGACATTAAATCTATGTGTGTCAGTATAATAAGTATAAAGGTTTATCATAATAAGGAGCTGTTTTAATGTGAACTGTTGGTACATTTGATGATCAATAAAGCACTGGAAAAATGTGACTGTGTTAATATTTAGATTTGTAATGAGTTTCACCTGTTTTACTGTAGATGTCTGAACCACATCCACACAATCCATATTCACAAATATCAATTATCTACAGTATCTGTGAAAATATAATGACAGAAGGCACCTTACTAACTAGACCCAGGGTGTGGCCCTTCAGCCCCCTAAAGGGCCACATGATGGCCCTGATGGAAATAACATAAATCAAAATGAACAATATAAGCACTAAATCAACTACAGGTATAAAAAAATAAGAAAAAACCCTACAAAATTAACAATATAAATGAGTAAATGACCAAATCCAAGAAAATGAACAAAAATACAAACAGAAGAATGAATAAAATAATCCACAACATTAACAAACTAGACAACAACTCACAAAGATGACAAAAATAATAATTCAATGCAGTAAAAATGAACAAAATAGTCAAGTAAATTTACAAAAATAAGCAAAATGATGAACAAGATATTTCACAAAATTAACAATAATCAATTAATCACATTTTCACAAAAAAGAAAAATAAAGAAAATGAACAAAATATTAACTAAGTAATCTGTGAAATAAAAAAATAATAAAAAGACCACAATAATCAGTACAATAAACAATAATGCACAAAATAATCCATTAAATTAACAAAAATTCCAAATGATCGACAAAACTGAACAACTTCATAAACAAGATCAACACAAATGAGCAAAAAAAAAAACAGTTCAAAAAGTAATAAAAGTAAAAATACATTTTTGACACATAAGCTCAAATGTATACATGTCATGTGGTTCATGTGGTTTTTGTGGCTCTTGACTTGGATGGCTTGTTGGATTCTAAAAGTTTCCGACCCCTGAACAAAGCATCATAAGGAGAAAAGAATTTGTGTGACTTCAAAGAAAAACACCTGTATGATGTAATGTAGTATGATGATGTAATGTAGTACTCCTGTTATGTGGATGTCATCAGTGAACATCTATGGCATGACTCAGCTCCACAAAACTTCAGGAGGAAGTAACTCGAGTTTATCCTGCTGCAAAAGCACTGGGTCTGACACTTTGATGATGACATTTAATGTGCAAATTGCACATTAAATGTGCAATTTGAACATTAAATGTTGTTTTATTGCATTTGGAAAATTTATCTACAGCTCTGGAAAAAAAAAAAAACAAAAGGCTATTTCAAAATGATCATCAGGGTTTCGGGGGCAGCAGCCTAAGCAGAGAAGCCCAGACTTCCCTCCTCCCAGCCACCTCCTCCAGCTCCTCTGAGGGGACCCCGGGCATTTCCAAGCCAGCCGAGAGACAAAGTCCCTCCAGCGTGTCCTGGGTCTGCCCCAGGGCCTCCTCCCAGTTGGAGCTAGTTTTGGCAACCGGAGATTGGACCACCCAGGCCCCCACCTTCAGCTGCCACCCAAACCACACAGCACCAAGCATGTTGCACTGGTCTCTTTATTTTTTCCAGGGCTGTACATCCAAATGAAACAACATACAGTATAACATTTTCTATGTATTTCACTTGCAAATGTAAAAGCAGATGCTGTCATTCACAAAATTAAAAACAAAAATAATCAATAAAATGAAAATATATGAACAGAACAACACAAAAAAGAAAATAATCAAGTAAATGAATGAAATAATCAGGAAAAGGAGCAAAAATTAAGACAAATTAATGCAACAATGAACAACAATGGTGTATTTATGTCAAGCGGGGGTTCTTCAGAGATCCACTTTGTCTAGAGTTTGTCTGAATACAGGGTAGGACAAAATAAACAAGGGATTAGTAAAAATCAACAATAATCAAGAAAATGAATAAAATGAACAAAATAATTTTTAAAATTAGTCAAAATTAAAATCATTCAGAAAATGAACTCAAAAAAATTAACGAATGAACAAAGTACCCACAGAAATGTAAAAAAGGAACTAAGTCAAGAATTTGACTTAAATCAACCAAAATAATCAAGAAAGTGAACAAAACTGACCAAATACAGTGTTATTGATAAAATAATAAACACAATAACAAAATGAGCAAAATCTGAGTAATCAAGAAAAATTAACCAAACAACCAAAAAATGTGAAAAAAACCAAACTAGTCAAGAATTTGAGTAAAATCAACCCTAAAGTGTCTGACCCTCAAAATAATGGACATAAAATACTAATTTTAATCATTTTAATAATTTTTTAAAATACATGTTTTTTTAATTCGTATCATACAGTATTTGATACATCGGGTATTACACATAGTTCAGCTCCATCAGGGGGCGAAAGACAGTAGACAACAGGGTTTTGAGCATAGTTTTAACCGTATGGTGAAGCAATAGGTCTAAGAAATGTGTGTGTATCAAATATGATACTAGGGTTAAACAAAATAATGAAGAAAGTGACCAAAAATGATCAATAAAACAATAAAAAAATGAACAAAATAAGCAAAAATAAGCAACAAAATGAGCAAAACATACTGAATAATCAAGAAAATGAACAAAATAAATCAGAAAATGACGAAAAACCACTATTACTAAAAGCAGGATTTTTTTAGAGAGAGAGACAAAAAAAAGGGGAGCATATGCATATTTTACTGATATAGAAGGGACAAATGCCCCCCCTCCATCTCCTCTGAAATCTACATGTGTCAGGGGCAGTTGGACTTCATGATATACATGTAGCTCAGGTTTTTTGAAGTTACTCAGAAACTTACGTCTACATCTTGATGTAAAGAAGAGAAGAAAATGTGGGAGGTTAACGATAACATAGCTTAAGTACTGATAAGACAAACGCACACAAACATGTGATGCAGGTGTGCCAGACTAGGTGAGAAGGCAGTGATGTGACGTAACGAAGCAAAAGTTCACTGTGTGTTTGGCTAGATTGCGCAACATTCACAAGCAACTCAAATGTTTGGACACAGCTTCTCCTTCAGTGTTTTTGATCTTTCCTCTTATTTTATTTTCAACCTTGTCCATTAATACTGAAGACATCCAAAGTGTCACAGAACACATATGAAATTATGCGATTAAAAAAAAAAAAAAAAGGTGTTAACTCATGTTTTCTATTTTTGATTGCTTTTGAACACCCACAGCGTTCTCCCATCAGATTCAAGAGGTTTCATATCGCAGGGTTGCCTTTGCCTTAGAAGGTAGTGGTTAAACAGGGTTAAATGCTGTTCAGCAGAGCAGGGCAGTTTAGTAAAATACAATCATAAATAAGTTTTAGTTACTAGTTGATAATGGATAAAAAAATGAATCACCCACAATTTGAAAGTAGTAGTTTTTCAGGGCATTTTCTTGATAGTGAAGCTTATTTTTTGTTCCTCCATCCATCCATCCATTTTCTAACCCTTAATCCACGTGAGGGTTTTGTCCTTTTTGCATGTAATTTGGTTAATTTTCTTCATGGCTTTCTTCATTTTGCATGTTATTATGTCCTGCTTTTTGATTGTTTTGTTCATACGTATTTCTTCTTTTGTTCACTTCTATCATTGTGCATCATTTGCTTCTTACATTGCTCCTTTTTCCTGTTTTAATTTTGCATTGAAATACTTAGTGATGTATTGCATTTTGCTTTGCTTTTTTCACTTAATTTTTAATTTCTATAAATTTAAGGTAACCTGTTCTCATCCAGTGAGGTGAACATCATGTATGACAGGGTTAATGCATTTAAGATCATCTATTGTCTTATGCAGAGTGGATACAGAGTAAAGAGCCCTGTTAGTGCCACTACTGTACGAATCTGTTCACCTTAGCGGTTTCACATCATTGTTTGTGAACAATTTTAAGTCGTCTTCCACCCAAAAATTGCCCATGGATGATCTTTTTTGAAACATGTTGACCCAAAATTGAGGAAAGGCTGCATATTTTTAAGTGGAAAGAAGTTGATCTACATGAGTTCACAGCGTCCACAATGAAATACAAGTACATTTTAAGTGCTACATTATTTTCTGAATTTCATTTTTCCACCTGTACTTTTTCCAGAATTGGGGTTGTATTTTATTGCTCATATGAAACCTGAGTCAGCATTGTTTGTAACATGACAAATCTCTTCTCTTTTGTGATTACAGTGGCAGCATACTGATCATAAAACACTGGAAGGTTTCTATAAATGGAGGTAATGTTCAGTTTTACAACCTTTGCACTAGTATCCATGCGTCAACAGCAAACACACCTGTTTGATCAGTCACGCCGAGTCAAGAAGATTAAATTAAACCATGTCACGTTCGGTTGTTGCATAACCTGTAGATATCTTTTCATAAACAGACTCTGGAGCTTTAGATCAGGCAACATGAAAAACATCCTACAGTTTTGGACAAAAATCAAGTGAGGAGACGACGCGTTTTCAAACTAGATCTGATTTTGAAAGTTTTTGATGTTGTGGCAAAGGCATTTTCATGTCTTAATCCAAAATCAAAAAATAAGGTTTGCATTCCACTTGTATCATTTTGGTTAACAGAAAGTCTTATTAGCAGTAGTATTCCATTACATGTACTTCAATACTTGTTTCGTAGCATACATTTTACACTTTGTTACATTTGTGGTGAGAAAAAAAAAGTACTTCTACATTGTGCTCCACCTCAATGAGTAGCAGAAAAGTAAGTTGAACTTTAAGACAAAAAATTACAAAATGCTCAAATAATAAAAGTGAACTAAAAAAAAGTACACAAACAAATGAATCAACTAAGCAGCAAAATGAACAAAAAATTCAACAAAAAAACCCAACAACAAGAAAATGAGCAAAAATCAACCATGTTAATTCAAAAATGAACAAAATAAAAATTGAACAAAAAAACTAAAAATGCATGAAAATGAGTAAGAGAACAAATTTAAATAAAATAAGCTTGAAACTTTAAAAAAAATGAATAACCATAAAACTAAAATGTTAACATAAACAAAATAATCAAGGAAATTAAGAAAAAGAATAGCAAAACATCTAAATACATTATACTGTAATAAATTCTGTATAAGGATGTTACTCACTACTTGAGTAGGATATTTTCATAGGATTCTTTTACTTTTCGTCAAGGATTTATGTTTGAGTACTTCTACTTGAGTCACTGTAATTATAAGTACTGCTTGCCCACCTCTGCTTTTTAGTACATCCATGGAGATTTGTTTCATCCTGCTGAACACGTTACACTAAAGCAGTGTGTGATCATTAATGTGATCAACATGATCATTAACACTCAGAAACTGATCATGGCGTGAAAACTGAGCTTTCCATTTTTATCATTACTCTTAGGACAACAAATGAGAAAAATCATACAAATTCTTCCACTAACCTGTTTTAAAGTGAAACTGATCATAATAAAAAGATGAATTACTGAACACTTAGTTCATGTCTTGATATTTCAGTGGTCATTTTTCAACAGTATTTAAAACACACTCGGGGTTGTGGCATCAAGGTTTTTAATTCAAACAAGCACATTGTTTGTTTAGCCTGTACTGGACTTCAGTGATTCAGCAGCTGCAGAGACAGAACAAAATGACAAAGAACGTGAGTAAAACACAAGGACAGGCTGGCAAGTTCTGAAAATGTACACGGGTTACTTCCAACCATCACATGGACATTACTTTGAACCAAGTCAGCTGCCGCATGTGAATATGTTTGCCAACCCACTGGCTCTACTTGGATGGCATTACTGTAATGTCATCAGTTACTCTAGAAACGACAACAATGTTCAACATAAATTTGATCTGCATTATCCAATAACAGCAGTTATCTGATTTTGAGAAGGAGGATTACCACACCTGGATTTTCCCCTGACACTCCAAATTGTCAATGTATACCCAGTAATCTGATTTATATCGTTTACATCTGTGCACGTGTAGATTTAAAAAAAAAAAAAAAAAAAAGACGTAGTCACAACGTGAGCAGAAGAAAAAGACAAGCCATGCAACAGAGGAAAGTCAAAAGAGCCACTTCTGGTGTGAAGAAAAGACAAATTTCATGTTAAATAAAATGAAAAACCTCCTTGATGAGAATCTGATTATTGCACTTATCTGATTACTCCTACAGAAATTATCAGTTTTCTGTGGTCATGTAAACAGGATCATGGTCTCTGGCTTTGAAATTAGTTACTTTGGCTCTTGTCGTTTGTCCATATCCCAGGCCTTTCTGATCTCTCTTCAGAACAGTTGGCACTGGCTGCTGGGCCCCACCCCCTCTGGGCCCAGGCCTGTCCCTGGTCTCCAACCACAGTGAACCATCATCTTGCAGCTGTTACTGGAGGCGGTACTGAGGGGTGGGTGGAGGACGTTGTAAACTGAACTGATGGAGAGTGGGAGAGAGATGTGATGACAGGCTGCTGCTATACTCGCTACAACAAACATCACACCAGTGAGACCGGGACAAAGAAAAAAAAACCATGCAAGAGTAATTTTATATCTGCTCTGGGATTAACAAACAGTGCATACCTTTGAAAAGTGCTGAAAAATCTAAAAGAAAGACGAGGGTGTGTTCAAGAATAAGACAGAGAAACAATCATGTGAACTATGCAAGGGTCAATTTGAGTTCAATGTACAAGATTATTTTCAACCAAAAAACAAAGAGGTTATAAATAAATTTAAGCCTCCAACCTAGTTAGAACGTTCTCATAGATTTACCTTGTGTCATACAGCGGTTTGCAATCATTCTGAAGTTCTGAACTGCTTTTCAAACCACTCAGATTCACTGCCACTCTGTCCAGACCAAATCACACGCATGATCGCTGTCCAAAAGAAAGTATCCTGGAACAAAAAGAACACAGACAGTGCAATAAGCAAAACAACCTCCCAGAAGTCATTTGTAATGAAAACACATAACAGTGAAGTAAGTACCTGGTAGTTGATGAACTTTTTGAAAAACATTTCTTTGGGATCAGAGATGTCCTCCTCATGGGCGAAACACCGCAGAGCCCCAGAAGCTCTGCTCGCCTTTTCATTCATTATAGTTTCATAGAATTGTCTGTACGGCATCTTCTAGAATTCCACTGATAGTGACTCAACAGCCGACTTCATAAAAAAAAAAAAAAAATCACAACCATACACGTGACTAAAATGGATTAAGCTTATACTCTCTTACATTTGGAGATGACGATGAAACAAGCCATAAAAAACAAGGTGCGACCAATTTAGATTTTTTGAGCTCTTATTTTTCTTTAAAGTTGGTCTTCCTGGTTTAGAAGCTTCATATTAGCATTTAATATTTTGTTGTAGTTTCATGTCATTGAGCCCATTGTCACGAATACCTGGCGCTACAATGTACAGAATCTGTAAACCACCAACCAGACAACCCACGCTTTCACACTTGCCAGTAAACGGGATGTTTTAAAGACTGGAAGAACAAATCAGTCCAGCGCAGCAACAGCACATCACAAATTCCTGCAGGTCTCTTGCGAGCCTCCCTGACCAGTTTTCTTCTTGTGTTTTCATCCACTTCAGGACAACGTCTACTTCTTTACAATATTAATGTGGTCCCATATTTTCTCCACTTTCTGACGACTGTCTTCACTGTGTTCCACGGTAGTGTATATCCAATGCTGTGGAATTTTTTTTGTACGTTCTCCTGACTGATACTTTTTCTTCGATGCTTTGTGAGCTCTCTGTGGCTTTTGCTGTCGCCTGCAGCTGGGTAAATGTCATGAAAACCCTAAGAGGACATGAACTTTATCTGGGGTTAATCAGCGCCTTAATTGATGCAGGTGTGCACCCAAGAGGATTACATGCTGTGACTCAATCAAAAGGAGCTTGGACAACACAGAAGTTGAAGGGTGTTCACATTTATGCGACCAGCTTATTATACATTTTGTTTCTATTTTTTTCCAAACAAATTTGCTTATTTTTCAATTTAATTTTAAAGGTCAAAGCCAATGAAAATTGGCAAACTTATTTCCAGTTAAAACCAGGTCAAAACTAATTTAGTGCTCTATTAGATTGTGTTAGGGCAGGGGTGTCAAACTCAGTTTGGCTCTGGGGCCGGATCCAGACTTTCTGTTCTCAGGTGGGCCGGATCAG
>JAQQAE010003658.1:0-19857 GCA_029823295.1 Pseudamia nigra | reverse complement strand
ATGGATTATCTCAGCAAAGCAGAAGTGCTCACTATCAAACATTTAGACAGATTTGTGGACAACATTTGAAAGAAATGTTAATATTGTTTATCTGGAATGAATTTTAGATATTTGAATCCATCTCATGAAAAATGGGATCAAAAACAAAAGTGTTGCGTTTATATTTTTGTTGAGTGTAGATTGTCTAAAGTAGCTACATTTAGCTTTGATGACAGCTTTGCATTTCCTCACCAGGCTCACGAGGTTGTCACCTGGAATGGTATTAAGGAGTTAATATGTGCAATTTCTCATTTCTTGATGAGACTTAGACCATCACTTGTCTTGTGCAGAGGAAGGATGGGTACTGAGTCAATAGCCCTATTCGTGCACCTACTACTACCACTACTACTGTACAAATCCACATTATGGCAAGAAACACCCAGTTATAGGTGCGTTTAACTAGCTAGTAGTTGATTGTTTGTAGTGGACCACTACTGAACGGGCAACCTGCCAGTCAACACAAATTACAATCTCCCAGTTGTCAAGCTAATATGTCTGTCTATCATGTAGTTGCTTTTTTACCTGTACTAGATCTTAAAGGAATTTGAAATACAGACTCTCCTCAGTCACCCTGTGGTTAGATAAGTTATGTTTGCTAGCTTCCTAATAACTGCCTCTGCAACTGCTTTCAACTCTGCAAATGGTTGCGTGAGCTCTAGCACCTACTGTATGTGGTTATACTGGCTGGCAGGTAACCTGTCTAAGCGTCTATAGCAGTCTGTACAAACAATCGGCTGCTTGCTAGATTCTTAACATTGTAGACTGCATCTTTAACTAAAGAGATAAGACAGTGTATCATTACTATAAGAGATGAAGGTCTGCCAGTCCAAAAAATCTCAGGATCTTTGAAATGTGTCCCTAAGTACAGTTGCCAGAACTATCAAACTCTACCAGAGGTGAGGAAAATTGGTTCTTTCTGAGGTTGGTAATACAATAAACTTATTGTTATGGAAATTCTGTCATCATGCATGCTGAAGAGTGAGGGAGAGAGCAATCAGGCTTCAATTACAACAGTTGCATCCTTTATTTACATAAAACTATGCAGAGTGAAACAGTCATGAGTACGTCAGCTAGACACTGATGTATCTAGTGCTGAAAGAAAGCGATGGCTCCGCTGTCTTTATACCCCGAGCTCCATCCTGACGTCAGATCACTCATGCATTGTAGCCTACGAAGTGAGACATGGCATAATAATCTATTGCACCCCAGATGCACATGTAGTATGCATCATAGAACAGAGATAATCAGAACCTTGAAAAGCAACTGCCTGTTAATCAATTGTGCAGTGTCTTTCTATTCCAAAGACCTGACTCTGATTAGAACTTCACCTCCTACTCCTAAGTAGGACAGTTTTAGTTTGCTTTACATATGACAATAGGCAACACCATCTCTGCCAAATTGTCCTACACCTGTCCTCTGCAACAAAGGTAGCTCTTGGTCATCCTTTCCTAGGACATTCCTCATGAGAACCAGTTTTATTATAGTGTTTGATGGTTTTGGTGACTCCACTTGGCGACACATTCAAAGAGATTTTTCAAATTGAGAGACTTTTGTTTTTTAAAATAACAATGGACTGTCTTGTCTCTTTACTTAACTGATTGACTCTTTACCTAACATTCCTCTGAACAAGACTTAATGATGGTCTAAAACACATTAAAAAGGCAGGAAAGGGTACAAATTAAGTTGTGACAAGGTGTAACAGGTATTGGCTGGCAATCTCATGAATCTCTTGAGAATACAATGTCATCAAAATTAGATGTGGCTACTTTGGACAATCTAATCTCAACTGTGTGTCCTCAGTATGAATGTAATATGCTAAATATGAAAAGAAAGAAAAAAACAGAAAGAGAATGTGTGTCCAGACTTTTGACTTTTAATGTGTGTTTAGGAAAGGTTTAGTGTTTTGTTTCTGTCTGTGCCTCGATGCCATCTCTGCACAATGAAGTGGCCGACCACGCAAACATCATTCCCTGCCAAGAACAAATGCATCAAAACAGTCCCGTCATTTTAAATTTAACCTCAGCAGACTTTCTCATTATTTTCAGTAACTGTAGAGTGAGAGTTCAACGCCCACAAAGACTGTTTGTTCCTGTTTTGTCCCTTTGAATCATTTCCAAAAAAGTAGATACTGTCACCCGTATAGGATTGTTAACTATTAATACCCTGGAGTTTTACAGAGCGCAGCGGGGGAGGTCTGTGTGTGGCTTATGTGGTTGACTGCTGTGACATAAAACATAGTCAGACACAGAGAAAAATGTACCAGTCAGTGAGTCCAATTACTTTTTAACCAAGTACAGGCAGATCAAATAGGGGCTTTAAACTGGAAAGTAAATACTGACTCTGTTATGGTCCTGATGTTTGTCTAAAAAGCTGTTTGATCTAGTGTTGGTGTGTTTATCTGACATTGTTCACCCAGTTTATCTTTGTTGTGATGACTTTTCTCTTCCAGTGGTCAAACCCAGTGGACACCACCTGAAACTGGCTCTGAAGATGCAGAACTTTGCAAAGGCCATGTTCAAACCCATGAGGTGAGGACTGAATCCACACTTAATAATCTCCGGGTTCCGCATCAGTCACATTCTTTTCATCTCGTCTGATTTAATCATGGACACTGTATAGGACATTATTTGCATTTTATTTTCATGGTGACTCTGCTCAAGAGATGCTCTGGGATGATCAGTGCCCCTGAGATCTCAAGACCCCCCATGCAGAGCCTAGTGTTATGATTTTATGCTATGCAGTTTTATGTATTATTTATTCAACTTAATTCAAGAGGAGGTTGGGGAGGTGGAGGAGATTATTTTTTTGGATCTGTGAACGAGCGACTCAGGACTATGTTTAATAGTGAAAGTAAAAGAATTTCCTTCCGTGTGCTGGAGAAGACTTTGCACGGTGTCCGACTCTCCCATCATCAATTCAAGATCTTGACAAAAAATGAATGCAACTCTGGACGTAAATAAATGTTGAGACATTGCAGAAGCTTATTGAATCAATGCCACAACAAATGTGGCATTGATTCATTGTGGCATTGAACAATAAGCTTCAATAAGCAGAAGCTTATTGAATCAATGCCACAGCAAATGTGTGCCGTAACCAAAGCTAAAGGGAGTCCAACAAAATATTATGCTCCCTAGCAAACTGAAGCCTTTTTTCTGATTAGCCTCACTGATAAGAGGTTTTCTTAAGGCTACACAGCTATTTAGTCCCAATCCGTTTCTTTGTAAGGTTGTGTGTGAAAATCCGAGAAGCTCAGCAGGTTATAAAATACTCAGACCAGCCCATCTACACCAACAACCATGTCATCTTCAAAGTCATGTAAATCACATAACTTCCTCATTCTCCTGCTCAGTTTAAACTTCAGCAGGTCGTCTTGACTGTTTCTACATGCCTGTATGTGCTGAAATGGTGCCATGTAATTTGATGACTAGATGTTTACATTCAAGTGTTGTGTTAACAACTGTACTTAATAAAGTGGCCAGTGAATGAAATGTTATGCAGTGCCTAAGTACAGTATTTGATCTCATCAAGCCAGGAAGAAATAAGGAAAAGTTGGTTACTTTCTTGATTATTTTGTTCATCTTATGCAGAAAAGGCATACCGGTAAATTGATACATTATTAAGAATCCACCAGAACGCAGATAATGAAGTGTTTCCAGAAGGATCCAGAGATGCTTAAAAATCTAAAATTCTAAAAATGTCCCCCAGTGATAAACTAAAATGTCGTAATGCTCGCAATAAATGCAGAGGTCCAGAGTACATAAGATTATGTTACTTACTATGTTATGTCCTCTTTGGGAGTTTTCCAGGCAACATCATGTAGTATTTAAAGCTGTAAACTTGTATTTGTTGCGTTATTTTTATGTATGTGTCAGGCAGCAGAGGGACCAGGAGACCCCAGAGGACTTCTTCTACTTTGTTGACTTCCAGAGACACAATGCAGAGATTGCTGCCTTTCATCTGGACAGGTGCAGCCTCATAAAACTCATTAGTGTTTTTTCCCTGTATTACTGATGCCTGTGTGTTACACTCTGGGTATTTTTAGTGTCTTCTCAGTGAATTTATACTGCAACGGAGCTTGAGGGTAATTTTAGTTCTGGCTGCACATCTGTTACTTTATTGGCTGCAGTTATGGTTCCGGTGCTGCAAATGTGTTTCTTTGGGCCTTTTATTTTAAAGACGCAATCCATAATACAAAAGAACCTAAAAACAGCAAGCACAAAGGGACTGTAAATGGTTTTCAGGGCTGCATACAGTATTTATGAAGCTCTTTAATTCTATACCTTGAAATTAAATGGTAACACTTAAGTATTTATTGCAATTTGAAGGGATTAATGACGAAATTGGGCTGCAATCATAGCACAGAAAATGCAATCAGGGACAATAATCCTGAAAACAATCCAAAAAAGGCATGAAACGCTAAGTCTGTTTGTGTCAATAGATAAATATACCACCCAGCCTCCACATGGATTGCAACATGTTTGCCCAGCCTAGGATTTCCTAAGAGGCTGATCAGTGTAAACCACAGTCTACACACACACACACACACACACATTGCACTGAGGTGAGGTGACTCACTGTGAAGCATAGTGATCTGAGCGAGACAGTATCATTACAACACCGCACACAATGACGTGTCACCTCTTCAGCCGCAGAAGTCAGAAAACAACAACAATCATTTTGTGCCAACACTTATTATCATACCGGACATTGGCTCATATGGCAATTCACCATTAACCATTTCATTGCCCCCAATAAAACTGTTCAAGTTGCTTTAGTGCGTGATTCACAACACAACATCAAAATAAACTTAATAGGTTCAAATCAATGGCTTTACTCATTTTAAATTAATTTTGTCACTCGTTTCATTTCATTCACTTCTTTATTTTCTTCAGTTTCTTGATTATATCGTTCAATGTCTTAAGTATTCTCTTTATTTTTGCCCATTTCTTTAATTATTTTGTTCATTTTTGTACATCTTCTTGATTATTTGCTATATTTTGTTGCTTATTTTTGCTCATTTTGTTCATTTGACCATTTTCTTTGTCATTTTTATCCTCTGTCCTGATTATTTTCTTGATTATTTTAATATGTGATTATTCAAGTCCAAATGCAGTAACTTGTTGTTTTTGCATAAAATTTGATTATTTTTTTTGTTCATTTTTCTTCTTTTGTTGTTCCTCTTCCTGCAACTTCTGGATCATTTTGCTCATTTTGCTCATTTTTTTTCTTTTTGCATTTAATTTATGTCATGTTTTTGATCGGTTTCTTCCTTTTGCATCTTATTTTGTTAATTTTTTTGTCTTGTATTGTTCACATATTCTTCATTTTTTGATTGTTTGTCTTCTAACTTTGTTCATTTTTTCTTCATGTTGATTTTTATTCTAATTTTGGTCCCATTGATTTGTTTTCTTTACTTTTTCCTACCTTTTGCTTATTATGTTGCTCCTTTTTCCTAATTATTTTATTCATTTTATGTCAGTGAGTAGTCTGACTTATTGCATTTTGCTTTGCTTTTCCCCCTCATTTTGTAATTCCTATAAATTTTATGTCACCTTATTACTGTCAATTTGTCTCTATAGGGCACTATAGTGGACACCATGCATGAAAGGGTTCATTTTTAGAAACCATTTCCCCTTGTACACTCACTCCTATTTTTAATTTGATATGTTTTAAGGCTGTGCCAGTGTGTTGTCTCTGTTTTACCTACACTGGCTGCCAGAACCCTTTATCTTTCTGTCAGCAGCTGGGGAATGCTGGCGATTTGAGCAACAGCAATTCACACTCTGATGATTATTGTTTGATTGCTGTTTTGGAGGCACGGTGCAAAATTAGGCCCTCAGGGTGGTATATATTGTAATTTAATGTAAGCTCTTGAATTACACAGCCAGGAGACAGTCAACAGAGCTCATTCATTGATAAGAATGTGTCCAAATTGAACTGTAAGTTTGTGTGAAATGAGGTAAGGAGACAGAGATAAGGATGCCTTCACTGTCTGTCGTGTCCTATTACATTTGCATTACGTTTATGTTCCACCGATGGGAGTGTGAAGTCAGTCACCCCCACAGACACACAGGTAAATGTATGTAAAGGTTTTCTTCTGTATCTCAACGCCCATCTCTGTCAGGATCCTGGACTTCCGGAGAGTTCCACCGGTGTCTGGGAGGCTGGTGAACATTTCAGGTGAAGTCCTCCAGGTGACGCACAATGACGACCTACGAGCCGTGTTCTTCACGTCACCCGGTAAAGCTCTCGGTCTCCTCTGTGCTTAAGGTCGGCTAAACAGAAAACCGCTGATTAGTTTGATGGCAGTCTGGAGTACGGTGACTCATCTTTTTACAGTATCATTACACTTCCAGCATGTGTGTTATTCTAACTGCTGTCCCACCCAAAAAATACAGCACACCGCCAGTCAAAAGTTTGGACATGCCTATTCCCTTTGGGGTTTGTCTTTATTCTTATTATTTAAAATATAAAATATAAAAGCCAAATTAGAGAAAACAAAAAGTATTTAAGAAAATATTCAAAACGAGGCAAAAATGAGCAATAAATAAAATGAACAAGAATTAACAAAATAATCCAAAATTTAAATCAATATGAAGAAATAACATCACAAAATGAACAAAATATTCCTAAAATAAACAAAAACTAAGAAAAAATTAAGAAAATATCCATAAAGAGACAAAAATGTACAACATAATAAACAAAATGAGTGACAATTTTAAAAAACTGCACAAAACAAAAAAACAACAAAGTAAGAAGGGGAAAAACAAAATAGAACAGTAAGCCAATAAAAAAGCAACATTTCTATCTAATTTCATAGAGTCAGTGACTTAACTTCTTCATGACCCACTAAGGTCGAGTCTGTGACCCACTTTTGGGTGCCGACCCACCAGTTGAGAACCATCACTTTAGACCATCAGTTGTCTTGGGTGGATAGAGATTCAATAAACATATTAGTGCTACTTTAACTACTGTGGTGAGAGAGTCCAAGGGAAGGAAGACCAAGAGCTACCTGTGTTGCAGAAGATGAGTTCACCTCATACAGCACTTAATGGTTTTGGCAGCTGCAGCTGCATTTTCTCTTAACTGTTTCTTGGGGTAATTTGACTTTGTACAGTAGTTGTAATAGCAGTAATAGGGCTACTGACTCTGCATTCACCTTGTAATATTATAGAATAGCAATTAAAATGGTCAAGAGCGTTCATTTGTGCACAAATTTACTGATTCATGATTTATAAATTATTGATTTGGATCCTGACCGTTTGTTATTTCTAAAAACTGGGTCCCCATTAAATCTGATCTAAAGCACACTAAGGAGGCAAGAACAATGGAAAATTAACTCACCCGTGAATTAAAAAAACGGTGATTACGTTGTAATTCTGAGGGGAGAATGTCCTGAGTGTGTAAAGCCGTTATCAGAGCTAAATGTGGCTACTGTGAACAATCTATAATATAAAACATGCTCTGGGTTGTTTAAGACATTTTTGTTTACGACATAATCCCATATGTGTTCTTTCACAGTTTGGATGTCTTTGGCATTAATGTTGAAAATAATTAAAAAATAATGAAAAAATCACTGAAGGAGAAGGCGTGTCCAAACATTTGAAAGGGTAGACGATGACTTATTCTATTCTAATATAAAGTGATGTCTGGAATGCTAGTAAGCTTAGACGTCCAGGTAAGTTTACAAATGTGACATAACAATCATATTGTATGATTTTCATCCCGTATAAGCAGAATAGAACTATTAGAAGAACAGGTTCACCACAGAAGGAGCCGGACACCAGTTAGACATATTGCTACAGTGGCCTCGAGCATTACTACTTTATTTCCCACTGTGTCTCGATGTGGACTCAACTAGAAAACCCAGAAATGACAAAACAGACACTGCTCTAATGAGGGACTTTATCTGTTTTTATGGCCACTGTAGTGGTGGGTGAGGAGTGTTCAGTCTGCACTTTCACCACGAGATGTAACGAAATATCACACGGTGAACCTTTAAAATATACACCACCATCATTCACGGCTGACACCTGTGTCCCTGTGTCTCCCGGCTGCATCATCACGTATTTCTTGTAAGAATTTTTGAATAATTTTTGAGACAGCCTCAGAGATTGTGTTTAACCCATTCATGAATGATTTATTCAAACACTGGGGTTTTCACATTTAGCGTTATGGTACTTTCCAAACAATCTTTAAAAAAAATGTGTGACCAGAATAATGTCACATATTTAAAGCAACATACTGGTTGAAAGTGGTTAACTTATGTCCATCAGATTAGATCAGTTTAGTGAAATACATTTATTTTACTTTATTACCATTTGAAAATCTTCATTACATAAAGCATTTTCTTGACTGCTTGCTTTATTTTTCTTCTTTTTGCGTCTAATGTGGTTCATTTACTTGATTATTGGTTTGATTATTTTTCTTATTCAAAACACTCACTGACTTATTGCGTTTTGCTTTTCTTTGGCCTTAATTGTTTAATTACCAGAAATTTAATGTCAACTTTTTCTTCTCTGGTGTCGTGGACGCAATGCATGAGAGTTACTGTAAGTAGCACAGCATTGCACAGTTTCACACCTTACATGTTTCGCCTCATTGCAGACATTTGGTGTTTTGTACAGAAGTTCCATACATAGATTTTGAGACTTTTGGTCACATTTACTTCATAATGATAGGATCTACATGTATCTTTGGAGCACATATGGAGGTGTAAAGAGAAAGAGAGACAGAGATGTATGAGCAGCTTCCTGCTTTGTATCTGCACACATACAGTAACACTTTTCCTTGCATGTCTCTGTGCAAATTCACAGCTTTTATGCACATGCACAAGCTGAGTATTTCATCCAGACTTCATTTACACGGGTTTACAAAGATTGATTTTCCAGTATAAATCTTACTGACCTTAAACTGAGCCCATATCCACTCAGCATGCAGCCATGACATAGATGGATTCTGACATATATCTGTATCTCTCAACCTAAAGTACCATAGAGATCCTTATTTTGCACATACAGATGCATTGTTTTTGTTTTTTCATGTTAATTTTAAGACGACCAGTCTAGTAAGCTAGCCTAGTCACCACCTGTCTAAAGCTAAGCCTGTTTCTTTGTTGTTTCAGTCTGATGCGCTGTTTTATTTGCCCGTGGTGATGCAGTATCCAGCTGGAGGCGAAGGCAGCGCTGATCAGAAACCATGTAATTGTATGTGAACTGGAAACTCATCTTTATTCTGCCGTCTTGTTCTGTTTCCCAAAACAGCGAACAACACGTGTTTCTTTGCCAAGTGCCTGTATGTTTGCAAGACAGAGTATGCGGTGTGTGGAAGTCCTGACCTGCTGGAGGGGTCCCTGTCTGCATACCTGCCTGGGCTCAGCATCGCCCCCCGCATCTCCATCCCCAACCCCTGGATCCGCTCCTACACCTTCAGTGGACGTGAAGAGTAAGGCCTTAGTAATCCTGCTGACTAGTTTTGTTGACTGTTGAAGGGCTTGGTTAAGTTCCCAATGATCATTTCTAACTGGTCTTTACATCTGTATTGAAGGTGGGAGGTGAATCCATTCTACTGCGACAACATAAAGCAGATGTATCCTTATAACTCAGGAAACCGACTCCTCAACATCATAGATATGTCCATCTTTGACTTCCTAATAGGTGTGTTACTCTGCCTCATCATTTATCAGGTCATCGAGTCACACAGGATGAGTCAAAAGTTTGGACGCACCTTCTCCTTCAGTGTTTTTTCTTAATTTTTATTATTTTCAGCTTTGTACATTAATACTGAAGACACCTAAACTCATATAGAACTAGTAAAAGGCATTGAAGGGCTGATGCATACCCTGCACATGTGCACAGAGAAAGACAGTAATAATTTTAAATGATTCACAACCAAGGGGCAACGACCAGGGCTGTTCAGTGAGGCCAATGTGGAAGTAAGTTTACATTGTAATCCCACCGCTTGGCCGCTGAGGAACTGATTGTCTGGCTCCAAGAAGCTTTTTTCTCATAGAAATACATTGGACTTCTATCTGAAAATACTAAGCGAATAACTTTTTTCATGGGTCATCATGGTCTTAAACATTTTATTTGGACCCTCTAATAAATAATGTGGTGGTCCATCTTTAACTTTTTGCTTCATTATTAAGATATTACAGCAAATAATCCAACAAATCACTGCCGTGCTGGGGTTTGATTAGCATGTCACTATAGAAGCAACTCAGTCAGACCAATTCAGACCTTCGTATCTTTTACTTATTCAATATGGGCATAGTTATGCATGAGATACACTCGACTGTTTACACTAATAACACTGTAATATGACTTTGAGTGACACTGCGTGGTAAAGTATTACCACATCAGTAAGCTAGCAGCTAATGTTTGCTCTCCCACGAGTCCCTTGGCATGAACGTGTCATAAGTCCCGCTGCTGTTCGTCCAAATATGGTTACATGTGCATCCTGTTTTTGGCTCCAAGATGTCGTCCAGGAAGTGACAGCCCAATTGGCTTCCAAACGGCCCTTCAGAAACTTATGGGTGACGTCATGGTCACTTTGTCCATAATATATACAGACTATGTTCACAACTGAAGTCATTTTATGACTTCAACATGACTTATTTATATTCTGGTTATTTTGAGACCAAGATTAATACTGTAGCACTACACTAACAGTCGTCAAGATATGATGGAAAAATGTTTTTCCAAGATATCTTGGGTGACCTTGACCGTGACCAATCCACCCCAGAAGTGAATCACCTGGAGATATACATCCAGGTGATATTCACACAAAGTTTGGTGAAAATCAGTCGAGCTATCCTTCATGCACACACAGACACACACAGGGGCACGAACATTGCCCAGCATTATTGCTTGCCACTTTGCTGGCGCGCATCATAAAGGTTAGTCAATCTGAAAAATCTCTAGAACCTTAAATGTGTCTCTGAGTGCACTGACCAAAACCAAACACTGTGATGACATTGTGTCTCATGAGGACTGTCCCAAGAAAGGAAGATCAGCAGCTACCTCTGCTGCACAGGATGAGTTTGTAAGAATTACCACCCTTAGACTCTTCCACTTTACACTTTCTTGCCATAATATGGATTTATACGGTAGCTGTAGTAGCACTAATAGGGCTTTTGCCTCTTCCTCTGCACAAGACAACTGATGGTCTAACATACATTAAAAAGGCAGGGAATGACACAAATTAACTCTTGACAAGACACACATGTCACATGAAAACTGTTCCAGGTGACGACCTAGTGAATGTAAAAGATGTAAAATATAAAAAAGGTTATGAATTGAACACTTTGTTTGTTTTCTTCATAATTCCATACGTGTTCTTCCACATGTACAAATGTCAAAAAAAGATAAAAATATATATTTTTTAAAAAACACTGAAGGAGAAGTTTTGTCCAAACTTTTTACTGACTGTAATATACTGTCCATTTAACCTTATAAAGAATCTCCCTTTAGATTTCTATAGATTGACTCTGTCTGTTCCAGGTAACATGGACAGACACCACTATGAGATTTTTACTAAATTTGGAGATGAAGGATTCCTTCTCCACTTAGACAACGCAAGAGGGTGAGACAGATAGTGTCTGTGAATGTTAAGCTGTGAAATGACAGATTTTGTTTTTTTGACATGTGGGCTGATGGTTTGTGTTTAGATTTGGGAGACACTCTCAGGATGAGACGTCCATCCTGGCTCCTCTGTCTCAGTGCTGCATGTAAGTATTACAGTGTCTGGAATAGTTTATGAGCAGCATCGTTTTGAAGTCTTACCAAAACCACTCATAAATACCTGAAATGTTTGCCTGATAGGAAGCATCCAAGTTCACATATTTACTGTACTTAAGTCGAGTTTTCACATATCTGGGCTTAATTTTTCTTACAAGTTTTCAGATGCAGCTATGTTTTCAAATGTGATATCTCAGCAACAACTTGACAGACTGTGTTAAAATTGTTACTTGGGCTCAGAGATTAACTCCAGTGGCCAAAGGTCAATATTCTTTTACGCTTGATGTTTTGCCCAAATATCTGTACTTTCTACTTCTACATTTTCAATACTGTGTAGGCATTAGTTTCCACACCTTTGAAGGGAATTATCAGGGGTTATTTTCCATTTGGATTGCTATGCGACAGAGCCCCTATAGTCCCAACACGTGATATTTTTTATTTTGTGAGAAGGAGATACTGCAGAATAACTATCTATTAATTCATCTTTCTACAGTATGTCAGCTGCTCACAGCCACCACACACTGGAGAACTCAACAAATTATCCCCTGCCTGAATGAAGTTAAGGGGTATAGTAGGAAGGGTTACTATGGCAACCACCACCTAATTTCCTTATTCATTAGGTCACAGCATTAATAAATAGTTAAAACCTATTTTGACCCATAGTACCAAAACCGCTACAGATAGAGGCACCAAATTTTATTATATGACAGATTAGATACTGGAACACATTCTCACTTATCAAATGACCTTGATCTTAACTCTAACCTTTGACCTACAGACATTTCTAGCTATGTAGCGCGGTTGAAAATATCATATAACCACGGGCTAGTGACTATGCCGATTCTAACAATGCAGTGACCTGCTGACAAAAATGACAAAAAAATCATGGTCAATTTCAAAACTGAACAGGGAATTTGCCATTCTACTGCTTCTTGTTAAGTTTTATTTTCATCTTAGAATGATATGTAATGAAATTCTTGAGGCTCTTGCACATCAACAGCATTAAATATGAGACACAATAATATTTTGTTCACACAATGTAATAACTTGTGGGAATGAGGAAAAACTCTATCACTGTTTGGGCCCATGCCACATTTCTCACATCAGGACTGATTCCACACAGAAATGTCATTCAAAGGCACATTTTTACCTGTTACTCTGAGTAAATTTCACAACCTCTGCATCTTTTACTTTTACTGCAGCAGAAAAGCTGCACATGTCACAGAAGTGACAGAGATTAATCTTCCCCTCCTGATTCATTTTATTGACTATTTCTTTCTTCTTTTTTTTTGGTTCATCTGATGTATAAAATTTTTGTTCATTTTATTTGTTATATTAGTAATTTTCTGGAGTATTTTTTTTCATTTTTGTTCATTTTATTTACAAGTTTTGTGATTATTTTATAAAATCTTTGTGCATTGTATTAATACATTGGTTCATTATTGTTGATTTTGTTACTTATATTGTTCATTTTTGTTTGTCTTAGATTTTTTTTAGTTAATTTTTGTGCATTTTTTGGTGAATTGTTAATTTTCTTAATTTTTTTTTTCATTTTTGTTCACTTTATTTAATGTTGTCTTCCTTCTTATTACATTCTTGTTTTTTTCTTTGTTAATTTCATTTGGAATATTGTTCATTTTTGTTTATTTTCTTGATGTTTTGTGCCATTTTCTTTATTTTATTATTTAATGTACATTTCTGTTTATTTTATTTATTATATTGCTCATGTTTATTTCTGTATTCTTTTTAGTTCCCTAATAAAGGAATATCCACCTTCTGAATGAAGAACATGTTTACTTTTGCCATCTCATTCAATCACCTAAGTCCTCTTGAACTGATATTATTTTTCTTTTCCAGGATCAAGCGGTCCACGTTGCTGAGGCTGCAGCTCCTGACCCGACCCCAGTTCCAGCTCAGCGACGTCATGAGGGAATCCCTGGCGGTTGACCCTTTACGTCCCATCCTGACCGAGCCGCACCTCCTAGCCCTGGACCGCAGGTTACAGAAGGTCCTCCGAGTGGTCCAGCGTTGCGTCCGGAGGCTGGGTGAGGACGAGGTCATCACAAAGGACTTTGTAAAATCCACACCAGGACCTGAGACGACCACAGAGGCGAAGACGACCAGGTAACGGAGGGTGAACAGGGACGTTTCTGCGCTGCTCTGCGGTGAAGACACAAACGAGGCTCATGTGGTTTCAATTGAAGGAATAAGCCATAAATGGAAGACAGGAAGACTGTGAAAACATACAAGGCCTTGAACAGACAACAGAGCCTCACCTTATTTTCCCTTTTTCTGTTGTAGTCATAAATTCCCCAATGGGTGCAGTTTATGACGAGGCTCTGACTTTTCATGAGCACATACATCAGGGGGGTTAAAAGTTTACACATTTAGACAGACGCCCCTGGGATAACTTAAAACTAGCTGAGAAATCATAAAATGTACCAAGGCCAGAGGTGGGCAGAGCATACAGAAATAGTACTCAAGTAAATGTAATGTTGGTTTATAATACTAATGACTCAATAAGAAGTACACAAGCACATAAATGTAAGTACTTGAGTAAGAGTATCTCATAAAAAACAACTCAAGTAGTGAGTAATGTCACAATGTGGACTTAATTACAGCCTCATCGATTACGTTCTGCAGCTACTTGGATCATTTTTGTTTGTTTTCTTGATTATCTTGATCAATTTTGTTGCTTATTTTGTTTTTGTTTGTTTTCAGTTTCTCAGTGATATTGTTCATTTGTATTATTTTGCATGATTATTTTCTACGTTTAGCTTATTTTGGCCATTTGTGCTTATTATGTTAATTTCAGAATTTATTTGACTTTTTTGTTAAATTTTCTTGATTGTTTTGTTCATTTTCTTGATTACTTTGTTCATTTTTGTTCATTTTGTTGATTATGTATCATGTTTTTGTTCATTTTCTTGCTTATATTGTAGATTTTTGTTAACTTTGTTCATTTTGTTGCTTTTGTTTGTTGGTTACTTTGTTCATTTTATTCATTTTTTGTTCATTTTGATGATTATTTTGTTCATTTTTTTCTTATTTTTTCATTGTTTTGTTCATTTTCTTGCTCATTTTGTAAAATTTTAACATTGTTCATTTTGTTAATTACTTTGTTTCGTTGCCTATTTTGAACATTTTGTTGATTATTTTGTCCGTTTTGTGCTCATTTTGCTGATTAGTTTATTCATTTTGATAATTACTTGATGCTTGTAAACGTGACAACTCCAGAAGGAAGTAATGCAGGCCAGCCAAATCGATACCATCTGTAAAATATCTAGGTCCAGTTCATGTTTTAGTGACCTTGACCTCAAGATCAAGGTCAAAGGTCAACATTTTTAAAAAATTTGTGAATGTGATGATTCAAGAAGGGAGTTACAGAGCCTTGTCAAATAGATACCATGCATACATCTGCTGGAAATCGAGTAACAAGGCAAATTTTGGCATTCAGGTCAAAGTCAGAGGTTAGGTTTTGCAACATATTATGCAGGCTATAACTCGAAGGGAGTTGGATGACATTTTTTTTAGTTTGGGTCATTTGGGTGATTATTTTGTTCAGTTTTTTCCCCATCATCCTCTGGGCTGAAGGTGTGTTGTCATCACTCCACTGGCACATGTCGAACTTAGGTTTGTTAAAGTGATACCTCTTAAATAGAAAGGCCTAGAGTCACAAATCTTGCACCAAATGTGTATGAGGCCAAGATCTTGGTGAAAATGGAAAATGGGTGCCCTTGGACTTGACATAAAGGTCAAAGTTTAAATTATGTGATTTTCTTATTAGTGTAATTATTTCTGAATGGAGAGATCTAGGCTCACCAAATTTACAACAAGGGTGTAGTTACACATTTAGCTAGCAGGTGCTCTTAAAACTACTCAAGTACATGTACAGGAATAATTGTACTTGAGTACTACCCACCTCTCACCATGGCCTAGAGAAGATTTATAAGATTTGGAGTCTTTTTAAGGAAGTGCAGACATTGATGTATGAAGCAATCCACTCTGGAGCTCATGTTTCTAGTAATTTGAGAACTGTGATGCACTGGAACAATGTTTGAGTGGAATTAAAGCTGCTGGAAATGAACTGTAGCACCAAGAAAGTTTATGTCCGAGAGTTTAAATAAAAAATCTATTATTTTCTGTGGTGATGCTGTGTCATCCTTGGTGCCTCAGAGCAGTGCTTACCAAATGTTTTCAGCTCACAAGCCACATGTTTCCATTGTGTTCTTTTATTTCGTAGAAATAATATGCTCACTTTGGCGAACGAAGAGAACCTGCTGTTTTTGGGCCTGTCTGGAGACCAGAGTTTGATGTTCTGAACCAGTTTATTCCTCCTGCCTCTCATCTGGGTTATAGCTTTGGAAAAAAAATGACAATCAATGATTTTCTGATCCCAACTGAATTATTCCATCATTTACACATATGATATTTGTCAATTTTGTGTCAACTGGCTCATTTTCTTGGTCATATTGTTAAATATTGTTTATGTTCTTGGTGATTTTGTTCATTTTGTATGTTACTGTCTTTGGTTTTGTCTGATTTTTTTTTGTAATTAGTTAGTTTTTCATCTTGTTATTGATGATTTTGTTGATTTGGATTTATTATGACGTGTTATTTCCATCACCAGGCAAAGCCACAGGAGCCACTGGGGAGGGGCCAAAGAGACACGCATGGCCTCGAATTTGACCTATTAAGGTCACTCAAGGTCATGGATTATGTGACGGAATGAGAGAGAGCACATGTGATACCTATTTAGAGTGTAATAATAATTATAGTTCTAAGTGGTTTTATAATATAGCCAATCTGATTTTACCACTGAAAAGCGTGAGCTGAAATTTTGACCTTGAGCTGTGACCTTGACCATCATTCAAGTTGAGTAATGAAGAATTTACTACCACATAAACTATTGCATTCAGACAAATATTTTGTTAATTTCTGTAATTTACCTTGATTATTTTGATCATTTTCTTGCTTATTTAGTTGATTTTTGTTCAATTTTGCTGGTTTTTTTTGTTAATTTTTTAACTTGATCACTTTATTTTACTAGTGATGTTGCTGATTTTTTTAAATTTCTACTCATTTTCTTGTATATTGTTTTTCATTCAGTTTGTGTTTCTTATTTAGATCATTTTTATTAACCTGATTATTTTTACTCATTTTGTTACTTATTTTTCAGATTTTTTGTTAAATTTCTTTATTACATTGCTTGGTTTCCTTAATTTCCTTGATTATTTCCCTCTTTTCTGCTTAATTTGTTAATTATGTTAGTTTTATCCTCATTTGTTACTTATTTTGTTAACTTACTTGATCATTTTGATCTTATTTGCTGATTTTGTTGGTTATTTTTCATATTTTTTGTTCAGTTTCTTTATTGTTGTTCATTTTTGTTCATTTACTTGATTATTTTTCTTCATTTCTACTTAGTGCATTTTCATTTATCTTATTCATTGTTGTATTCATGTTTCTTTCATTTTGTTTTTAATTTTGTTCATTTTTAGCTGTTTCTTGTAATGATTGAAATGAATGACATAAGCAGGAAATAAGAGAAAACTTACTTTCTTGCTTATTTCATTCATTTTGCTAATTTACTTGAGTGTAGTTGATTTTTTAATTTAATTGATTCTTTTGGTATTTTTCTATACTTTTGCCATGTAGCTCATTCAACTTACTCATTTACTTGATTATTCAGGTTTTTTTGTTTAATTGATAATTTTTTTTTTTTTTAATTATATTTCAACCTTTCTTACTCTCACTCACTGAGGTGGAGCAAAATGTAACTGAGCAGAAGTGCACGTTTTCATCACAAATGTCACTGAGTAAGAGTAAAAAGAATTCTGCTTGTGGAAAGAACTACTCAAGGACGTGTAATGGAGTACATGTACTTGAGTACTACCCACACCAGGGCCACAGTGGGTATCAATATGAGCAAAGAATGGACAAAAAAATCAACAAAGTAAACAAAAACGATCAAACTAGCAAAGAAATGCAGTAGAAAAAACAGCCTCCATGTGTCATTTGGAGTCCTGACACTGCTTTAGAGAATCCGAGTAAAAAGCTACATGTTAGAAAAGTGGCACCTATTAAACAGTCATTTAGTGAATTGACTCCACCCTGTGCTCCAGACGTGTAATCCTCTGTCATATCAGACTGTCTTTAAATGCTCTGAACCACATCACCATGACTGAAAACAGGCTCAGACACAGACCAGGACCTTAAACACCTCTTAGCTATGTGTCATCTCCCGCCACTGTCATTATTTCTAGGTAAATGCCACGTGCAGTGATTTGGTAAGTAGATTTATTTCCTTTAATCATGTCCCACATTCCAGCTCTGTGTGTGTGATCTGAGTGAGACGAAGAAAAACTGCAGCTATTTATAAGAAATCTGAGTTATTGGATCATATCTAATGAAGACAGACACAGTAGACAGAGAGGCGCACTCACAACCAGACTATTAAATACATTACACAATACAGGTAAATAGATCACATCAAAGCACTTACACAGTTTGTCTTCACTGAAGCCTGCGGACATGAATGAATACTTTATATTTTATTGAAACGCTGTCAGAAATGAAAGATGGCAGATTAAGAACGAAAGACTCACTGTCTAAATAACTCTAAATAAAGTGTTGGTGCTTTCTGCAGCCAAGGATTGCGGTTAATGATCACGTAACTGCATAGGCGTGGATTTCTGGGGGTTGATGGGGGGGGGGTTCGTTCCCTTCAAAATTTGTAGAATGAGTAATAGTTCCGTCCCCCATTAAAACACTTAATTTAGATGAGGCAGTCCATCAAAATGAGCAAAATAAGTTCAAATTGACAGCGTTGCTCATTTTAAGTTTATTTTGTCACTTCATTTGCATTCTCTTTATTTTTTTCTTGATTATTTTTTAGTTTTGCTGCTTATTTTCATTATTTATGTTATTCATTTTCTTGAATATTCAGCATATTTTTTACTTGTTGCTTCTTTTTTGTTTTTTTGTCATCATTTTTGTTCACTTTCTTGATTGTTTTGATCAATTTTACAAATTGTTTTGAATTTTTTTTATGTTGCATTTTCTTGGTTAGTTTGTTCAATTGATTGAGTTTCCTGATTGGTTTGTTATTTTTTTGCCATTGCCTCAATTATTTTCTTAATTTTTTTTTCATTTTCTTGAGTATTCTTTTGGTTTTTTTTCTAATATTCATAATTCTTTTATTCATTTTTTGTTCATTTTTAACTAATTTTATTGATGATTTTGTTCATTTTTATTCATTTTATTAATTATGTTGTTCATCTTTACTCATTTTGTTATTTTGTCCCTCTGTGTGTTTATCCAAAATCTACACCCTTGATTAAATGTAAAGCTTTTCCTCATTATTAGAAAATATCTTGGTATGAAAAAATTGTCTTAAGTCATAAAAGCCCTCATAAAGGAAAAACAGAGTGATGTAGGATGTTTTAATAAAGAAAAAGATCCATTCATCCATCATCTTCAGCTTATCCAGGTCAGGGTCGCAGGTTCAGCAGCCTAAGTAAAGAAGCCCAGACTTCCCTCTCCCCAGCCACCTCCTCCAGCTCCTCGGGGGGATCCCTAGGCATTCCTAGGCCAGCCAAGAGGCCCCAGGGCCTCCTCCCAGTTAAGGCCAGTTTTGGCAACCGGGGATTGAACCACCTAGGACCACACCTTCTGTTGCCAGCCAAACCACACAGCACCGGACCGTTATGACCCTTCCTGCAGGTGATGGGAAAGGTGATGGGATGCAGGAAATTCTTCATCATAATGTTCTTCTGAATCACTCTTAGTCTGACCTGTCACCTGGGACCAGTTTGCCTTGGGAGACCCTACTAGGGGCAAATTGCCCCTGACATCGTACGGACATGGATAAAATTGTTGATACCCTCTGTAAATGACAGAAAAACCCACAATGGTCACAAAAATATCTTGAATCTGACAAAAGTAATGATAAATATAATTTTATGAAAATTAACCAATAAAAATCAGACATCACTTTTAATTGTAGTTCAACAGAATTATTTTAAAAAACAAACTCACGAAACAGGCCTGGACTAAAATGATGGTACCCCTAGAAAAG